>CM033790.1:10504957-10522957 GCA_019656835.1 Rhododendron ovatum
CCCCCAGGGCGTAGACGGTCCTGCCGACGACTACGGTCATCGAGCATGCTGGCTTCCACCCCGACTTGGGCGGAGTGAGCACTTGCATTCCTGGCCGCTTGCCGAGGTTCCTCC
The DNA here is from genome assembly GCA_019656835.1 of Rhododendron ovatum. Lineage (NCBI taxonomy): Eukaryota > Viridiplantae > Streptophyta > Magnoliopsida > Ericales > Ericaceae > Rhododendron > Rhododendron ovatum. The sequence continues at coordinate 10,505,072 of CM033790.1, forward strand.
TCTTGCCTTGTATGTTCTCGTTCAGTTTGAAGCGGTAAACCACCGGACCCTCGGCGGCACCACTGTACCCGAGGAGGCAGGGGCGTTTCTCGACCTCCGCGGCCACCGCCGCTGCCGATGCCGAGTCCTCCTCCTCCTGCGAATCGCGGCTCGGCCTGGATCTTTTCCCCGATACGATTCGGCCTCCTCCATTGCCGTCGCCTGCTTTCTTCATCCTCCCACGTCCACTCTTGTTCTTCTTCTCTCTCGCGATCCTGCTTTCTCCCTTTTTGCTTGCGCTATCCATCTTTCCCTCTCTCACGTTCTATGGGTTTGGGTATGCGAGAAAGTCATTTATAATGACCAGACCGGGAACCCGTATTGAGTTAATTATGGGTCGGTTCTAATTGGATTCCATATCTCACCTAGGAATGGCAACGGGCGGGTTTTTGCATATCCCAACCCGTAAATCATTACCCGTCTCTGGTCCCACCCTGACCCCGACCGGAGTTTTTTGGGGTACCCCCGTCCCCGCCCCGACCGGGGAACAGGTTTACCCGCCCCGTAAAAATTTAAAAAATTAAACTATAAGTAAAAAAATTTTAAAAAATGCAAAATAAAAATAAAAATTATCTAAAAAATAAAAGTTTTGAAATTATTTTTGTATATTTTGGTATCGCGGTTTTATCTAAACTTTTAATTACAATCAGTATTTTAGATACTTCATTCCATTTTTTTATGTGTAGGATTTATTATAAATATTTGAAGAAAACTTTTTAAAAAATCCACTAAACACCAATAAATATTAATTTTTATTTCTTTTTTAAATTTGATTAGACTACTTGACAGTAAAGAGATATTATTTTTTGGATTAATGCTAAAAAAATTAAAGGACATGTATATAAGTATATATATATATATATATATATATATACACACACACACACACACACACACACACACACATACACACACCAGGTCGGGGGTCGGGTAATTTTAGGGTGGGTTTAGGGGCGGGGTACTTTCGCCCCCGAACCCGGGCGGATTTTGAAAATTTTATCCCGACCTGACCCCCAAAAATGGAGTGAAAAACCCGCCCCGAACGCGGGTACACTTGCCATCGTTAATATCACCAAGTCCTATGGGATAAAAGTGCAATACTCACTAAGTCTTGTGGGTGTAATTTGACTTCTTTATCCCACTTCAAATAGCAACAAAAGAACACAACCTATCATTTAGGATTTCAAATGAATGTTGTCCACCCCCACCACGCCGCCACCACCGCCACCACCCCAACCCCGCCACCACTGCCACAATGACCACCACCACCATGCCACCCTCACCGCCCCCACCACCACGCCACCACCGCCGCCACCATGGCCACCACCGCCGCTACCGCCACCGCCACCACCACTACCACCACACCGCCACCACCACCACGACGCCGCCACTACCACCACTCCACCACCACCATCGCCACCGCCGCCGCCACCACCACCACCATATTGTCGCCACCACAACCACTACCATCACCACTAAGCCACCACCACAAAAATCACCACCACGCCGTCGCCGTCGCCTCCACCACCACAACAATTAACAGTGTTAATTTTTTTCTAAATTAACAGTGTTAATTTTCATATAAATTCACACCACAATTAATAACATTAATTAATTTCTATATAAATTAACAGTATTAATTTTCATATAAATTCACAATGTTAATTTTCATATAAATTCACACCATAATTAATAGTGTTAATTAACAGTTAGCCCATATAACCTCCTACACTACCACTCTGCTGCCGCCGCCACGATTAACAATGTTAAATTCTGTCTAAATTTATAATTAACAGTGTTAATTTTTATTTAAATTCGCACCACAATTAACAATGTTAATTTTCATTGTCTTCATTTTTTAGCCAATTATCAATTAAGAAAAGGATAATATATGAAAAAATCTACGGTACACATTCATGTATATGAAGGATTCTTAAATTTGGACAAAATTTAATACCATTAATTGTGGCTGTAGTGGTAGTGAAGTGGTAGTATAGGAAGTTATATGAGCCAACTGTTAATTGTAGTGTAAATTTATATGAAAATTAACATTGTTAATTAAGAGAGAAATTAACACTGTTAATTTAGATAATTTAGATAGAAATTAACATTGTCAATTGTGGTAGTGGTGGTAGTGGTGGCTGCGGCGGCGTGATAGTGGTGATTGTGGTGGTGGCGTGGTGGTGATGGTGGAGTGGTGGTGGCGGTAGAAGTGGTGGCGGTGGTGGTGGCGGTGGCGATGGCAGCGTTGTGGTGGTGGTGGTGTAAGAGGTTGTATGGGTCGACTGTTAATTTAGACAAAAATTAACACTGTTAATTATGGTGGTGGTGGTGTAGGAGATTATATGGGTCGACTATTAATTTAGACAAAAAATAACACTGTTAATTGTTGTGGCGGCGGTGGTGGCAATGGTGGTGGCGGTGTGGTGGTGGCGGCGGTGGTGGCGGCAACGTGGTGGTGGCGGGGGTGGCAATGGTGGGGTGGGGATGGTGGTGGTGGCGGCGATGTGGTAGTGGTGGTGGCGGCGGCGATGGCGGTGGAGGTGGTGAGGTGGCGTGGTGGTGGTAGTAGTGGTGGTGGTAGTAGTGGTGGCAGCGTGGTGGTAGTGATTAGATTGTCTCTCTCCATTCGCTTTTTTTTTATGAAGTGTATTTTTGTCAACAAAATAATAATAAGGACTTGCTGGGCTATAGGCTCTTTGGGCAGAACCTAATAGGCTATTTTTCACCTAGATAGGACCGGCCAGAAAGTTCCCCAAAGATATTTGTAAATGTACACGTAAGTTGACCCAAAGATCTAACTCTCGAACCCAATGAAAAAAGTGTGACATTTAACATGGTTTTTTTGGTTCATTGGGGTGCTATTATAGCCTAGCCAACTTGCGTCTGCTGTAGCAGCACTAGGGACAGCACGGGGTACGTACTCACCATATCATGGCTCAACCCTAAGCTTGAAACACATTCTCCATTGGTACATACAATATGTACTTATAATGTACATATAGATTTTGTGGGATTTAATTCGGGTCCCACAAAGATGATTCGAATCGCTCATTATTTTTAAAACATCTTTTTATGAAGTCCAGTAAAAAATCAGTTCAATCCAATATCGGTAAGGATTTTTTTCTGAATTTGTAGGGGCGAAACTAAGCAGTTGAGTAGTTTCGCCTCCACAAATTAAGAAAAAATCTTTACCGATATCGGGTTGTACTGATTTTTTACAGAGCTTCAAAAAAAATGTTTGAAAAATAATAGGTGATTTGAATCATCTTTGTGGAACCCGATGTGGACCCACAAAACTGATATGTACATAATATGTACATTTCATATGTACCCCTAGTATTTTTGATATCCAAAGGAGGCTTTGGGTCTCTCTCTCGTATTGTCTTTGATTTTCGGGGGAATTCGGTTCCGGCGGGAGAAGGGGTACAAAATTCACATTTCATGGTGTACTTTTTCGAAATTCATAAGTTATGGAAATGAGACAATTAATTGCCGGTACATGGTCTTTCAAACATACAAGGACAAAAATATCCCTTCCCCTGTACGACTGGCCCCTTGTCCTCTGTATGGTGCAACTTTCCATAAAGAGTATTTCTCACATTGTGCAACTTAATTTCATACAAGGTGCAACTCATTTGAATTGAAGGAGCAACTATCACAGAGAAAAAAATAAAAGTTTGATATGACCTCACTGGCCTCCCTTGTCCTTTGTAGGCTACAACTTAGTTTCTTAAAGAATGCACTTGATTTCCACAAGGTGCAACTTATTTGGATTAAAGGAGCAACCGTCACAGGCCAAAATCCACCTGACACCTCCCACCACCACCAAGCACCGTTTTTAGGAGAAAATTGAAGCACTTACTTTTTTTAACCATATTTTTTAATATATAAACTGCCTAAAAAAATTAAGTATTCAAATTTTCAATCTATATAAACCGGTACAAAAATCTTATTATTCTAACCATATTATTCTAAAGGGTCATAATTAATTTTTGTCTTTAGAACTCTCATAATTCAGTATCTTCTCTTTATTTAAGATCCTGTGAAGCAGAAATGTGATTATGATTATGAGAGTCCTATAAACAAAAATTAATTATGACACTTTAAAATAATATGATCAGAATAATAAGATCTTCGCACTTGTTCAATTGGATTAAAAATTAGAGCACTGATGGTTTATATATTAAAAGATATTACTAAAAAATTAAGTGTTCCAATTTTCAATCCGTTTGAACGGATTCGAAAATCTTATTATTCTGATATGCTATTTCTAAAGAGACATAGTTAAATTTTATCTCTACGACTCTCATAATCACATTTCTGCTTTATAGGATTGCAAATAAAGAGATTAAGGATTTTTTTTTTTCAAAACGGTGCCGTTTTTGAGGGCTGGGTAGGGACTGTTGTGCCCTCCATGGCAGTAGAACCCTCGCGTCCGATTTTGTGATGGGTTATCTTAGTCATTTAGCTTTCCGTTTTCATATATGAGAAATTATTTGTTCTATGTTTCATACCTAGAGCAATTATCGAAAAACTTGTCCATGAGTTGTTAAATAATTGCCCCACCAGCCTCTGGAATGCAATTCCCCCTTGACTTTCATAAACATAAGGTACTTTTTGTAGTCCTCTTAAGTTCCAAGTTTTAATCGAGTGCGTATTTAATCATTTCCTCCATGACAAGGGTTTGGGGGCTTCGTCTGGATTAATTCGAGTGCCAGATCTGGTTCTAGTTTCCTCGGTTCTTGGTGGCAGATGCAATGGTTTTTGCTTAGGAATAATAGATAGAAAAATGAGATTACCAAACAACAATATCAAAATGTGTATTAGAAGTAATGAAAGTATGAGGTTTCGCTGTCATGCTTGTGTGAATGCCTAGCTACTCTTAGCAGATGCTAAACCGAAAGACCATTCAAGTATATTTGGCATTGCAAACTTTGAAAACAATCTCTTCGATTGGTATCCGCTGTGCCGAAATTTGGTGATTAATAGTGGTGACCTCTGAGACTTTATGTCAGCCGCATGCTTGGATTGTGTCGTTCACTAAATTGTGGCATTTAAAAACAGAGGTCCTAATTGTTTCTGAACAGGCTTCATTTTTTTTTTTTAAGGGGGGTAATAGGGGAGGCGATATTTGAGTGGTATACCATGCGCGACCCTAGTATTTGCGACGGGGGTTTTGCGGTACGGTTGATAACGCTCTTCTATTTTGTGGGGTACCAAACTAATGTAAGCCCAAAATGGCTTTCATGCTTGAAGTTTACTACTGCAGTCTCTATATCAATATTTGATGGGTTAAATAAATCAGTCAACATTCACCATGTAATGGGACTGGATTTGTGTGTTTTCACCATGAACGTAAAACTACGTTGGAAAACAATCCCACTTTTATCACTTTCTTGACATTAAGTTCTGCAGCCATAGCAATTTAGAGGATGGCATAATTTTGATCAGAAGGATTAATTATTTGTTCTTTTTACAACTCGCACGTGCATGCAAACCTTTTCATAGTGTGGTTGAATGGACCCTGCCAAGCGGGTGCCGAGCGGTCAATTTGGCCGTTCATCTTAGAATCAACGGCACGGATCGAAATATCTTTTTCCTTTTCCTTTTTTTTTTTTAAATCCGTTCGATACCTTTACATCTGGGTTGTCCAAAATACTTTTGGACTGCCGAGATGTGCTCGGCACTCCTGCCAAGCACCCCTGCTTGGCAGGGTCTCCAGGTCATGAATACTAATTATTCCTTCGCCTCCTGTTCCTCACTTTTGTTTTGCAGGTATCGTTAGTTGCGTGGTTGACGTTGAGGGCGTGCTTGGGACGTTCTTTCGAGATTTGTGGAGGTGTTATAATTATGTTGAGGGCTAGTTTGTTTGTTTGGTTATGTTGGGCCTTCGTTTTTGTTTCGGCCGGAGTATGTTATGTTGTTTGCCTTGTGCTATTTTATTTGGGTCCTGTCTGTGGGTTGTATAACATTAATGTACCATCTTTATTGGACATACTATATGACAAATTTGTGTTTTCCTCAAAAAAAATATATGTAAACTAATTATGTATTTATTTTCCTACCAGAAGTCCAAATATGCCTTAATTGCAAAAGCGGACCTCTAATGGCCAACACCTAACTGATAAGCCATACGAAACAACAACTTTACCAAATCTATCTATACTATATATTAAACAAAAGTGGAGATTAGTGAGAAGGGCTCCGTTGCGACAAGTGGCGAGATTTGATTAGCTGACTGATTATTTAGTAATATTATTTTTTGAATGTTTGAAATTATTCTTTCTTTTAGGTTAGCATGCAAATCCTTAATTAATTTGTGGGATAGTTTTTTCACAAACATGGAAACATATAAAAGGTCCTATTAATTAAGGCAATGGAATTAATTTGACGAGTGCAGTTATAGCCTATAGGTTGACCAATTATAGGATTAGCGAGTAATTGGTGGGGCAAGGAGGCTTGAACCCTTGACCTTGGGGTTTTGAGAAGTAACGTAACACCACCCACATCAGGTCAAGGAGACTTTGTATTAGCGATTAGTATGTAATTGGTAGGGCAAATAATCGTTGTTTTGATTTCTTCCTTTAGACGCCAATAACAGTACATGTTGGATTAATTATTATCGCCATGCTTCCGATACCTTACGCCTCCAACTTGGAAACTTCCCAAAAGAGCCAAAAAGAAAAATAAAAGGAAAAACATTATTGAACCTTGTCCACAACAATAATGTTTTGCTAAATCTAATTTCAGCGACTGAGTTGTTCAGCTAAATAAGTCAAGTGGTAAGTTCTATTGTCTTTATTCAAATTTTTTTGCATTTGTTGATTTTTCGTCAATTTTTTTTAGGATTATTGCTTCATCATAACGATAGGAATCTAAAAAGTGAAAAATTACAATTCAATCCAATTTTTTTAATAAAGACGAAAAAATTGGCTTATTGGCTTATTTTTGTCTTTATTCAAAAAAATTAGATTTTGATCGTAATTTTTTACTTTTTAGATTCTCTGGTCAGAACGAAGCAATAATCTCCAAAAAAAATTGATGAAAAACTAACAAGTACGAAAAAATGTTGAATAAGGACAAAAAAAAATAAGCTACTTAGCTTATTTAGCCGAACAGATGGATCAGCAAAGGAAATTTGAGATTTGCTTCTAAAGAATTAATGGTGCATATAAAAGCTCCCACATATCAAATCCTACAAGAATAAAATCTCCGCATTATTAGGTAGTGCCAAGTCCAAGTCCAAAGAAAAAGTAAATTACTATTCATATCTCAACCTCCTATACGCATCTCCTCCCCTGTATGTTTATTGCATTTTTTTCTCTTCTATCATACTCTCCATTTTTTTTCCCAATAAAAATTGAAAAGTCATAGTTTATGCATAGATATCATCTGAAAGATTAATAGTCCCTCTAGATTTGTCTTTTTATAACTTACTTCGTTGACTCCAATTATTCCTTTGAGTTTTGCATCATGCATTCATAGACGTTTATATTGTTAGAAATCTAACACTAATTGAACAAAACTTCAATGGTACGGACAAAGATGTTAGTAGGTTTCTCATATCCCAACTCATGCTCCTAGAAATTACAAGCATGCATGGTCGTCTTCAACAATGGTGATTCCATAAATATTTTATAACTCCTATCCCAGTTATAGAACAACATATAAGTGCATTTTTTCATCTTTTTCCCCCTTTTTTTCTTATAAATTCCACTTTTAAATGTTCTATGCCAATTGACTTGGTGAATATACTTTTACATCAAGGGAGAATCAAGAAACTAACTATCAAAATGGTTCAATAGTTGTGGCAAGGTTGTCGATAAAAAAAAATAGTTTTGTGACAAGGTTTGCATGAAAAGAAATTAGAATTTTTTTTTTCCGATTTTAATGTCCAATTAGTTGAAAAAATAACTCACATAGTCACGGGAAAATATTAGAGAAGACTATGATTTTCATGTATCTATGATATATATCAAATTAGATATTTACAAAAAGTAATAAAATGTTATATAAAAAAGCTTAAATTTAAAAAAAAAAATCCTATAAAATAGAGAGGCAAAAAGAATAACTGCTCACTTCCCACTTTAATTATCTTGTGTGTTACGATTCCCGTACATAGCACATATTTTTCTGCAAGTTTTTTGTTAAATAAAAGAAGTAGAACTATGGTTGAAAGTGTACCTTAAAATTTAATTATTTTGCGTGTTACGATTCCCGTGCATAGCACAGGTTTGCTACTACTCACTATAAATGCACAAATTAACTTAAATCTATGCAATTGGTTTAAGGTGTGGAATTAATAGAATCCAAATTGACAACACAATGAGGTAACTCGACCTTAATCAGTTGGAAGCATTTACACATATAGTAGTAAATTTAAGTTTGGATAAAAGTTAACAAATGTTGTTGTGAGAAATCTTTTGTTAACGTAAATTCATGTAATTAATACTGACGGTATTTAACTCTAATGAAAACCTAATTATTGTAAAATAATCTTTTCTGTGTTTTGATTTAGAAGCGTTCCACTGTTCCAGTATTGTCACGCCACTTTTACCACAAAAAATACAAGAATCTGCGTTCAGGCTGCCATTCCTACTAAATGGACATCGTCTTGAACCCAAAAATGTGATTTAAGTCATTCCCTTCGTAGAGCTTGATGTAGAGCTTGATGAGCAAAATAAATCCATGAAAATAAAGCCAATTGGACACTGATAACTCATTGAGAGAAATCACATTTTATACGTCATAGAGGGTTGCTATCGATGTCAGGAAAAATAAAGTGAAAAGCATGTGATTCGTTCGTTGGGTTACCGATATCGTATGCAATGAGTTTTAGGGAAAGTTTATAATACATACCTCTTGGTCTACTATATACACTTATTTTATGGTTCATTCATAATATTTTAATATGTTTCGTAACTTTTGTTCTAGAATTCATAATCTTTCTGCGGTACGATTCATAACATTTTCATTATGATTCATAACATTTTCGTGTATCTTATAACCTTTATACGATTCGTAACTTTTTAACAATATGATTCATAATATTTTGATAAGTGCATATGATACACACTCAAATAAGAAGTATGTATAGTCTTTCCCTGAGTTTTATGGTGTAAACGATTTAGATCACGTTTTCGGACAAGTAACAACGCCCATTTAAAGAGCTGGAAACAAAGTACACCCACCATAAACCATCAAATAACTTCTCGTTTGAAACCAGCTGAAGTGGTTAATTGAGTATTAATTAAGAGTCGAGCTATTTACAACCACAAATTTTCTATACGTAGCTTATTCTAAAATTAATTACTTTTGGACAAAAATGCCCTTAAAAATTTGACAAAAGCACCCCTAATGAAACGACGTCATTTTAGGATTGCAAAGGATCATCCACCTATTCCTCCCCACTATTCTCCCAGAAAAACCCTAGCCCCTCTCTCTCTCCCCGCTGCAAATAGTTTGCCCCTTTTTTTATGCGCTTGGGTTTATCATCAGGTGCACTTCTCTCTCTACTAAAATGTCAACGATGAGCTCCGGCGGCATGTCGGCTAGAGGAGGAAGCAGCCACAAGGAAGATCATGGCCTTCGACGACGTCGATTTCAGCTTCAGGAAAGAGAATACAAGAGGAGATGGCTGGCCTCAACATGGACCCACCTTCCGACTGCTCCATTGGTCCCACAGGCGACAATCTTTATCACTGGGTCGCCACCGTCATTGGCCCTCCAAGTTTCATCTCTCTCTCATTTCTTCATCGACAAACCCAGTTCCATCACGTATTAGCAAAAGAGTTCTGCTATTGGTACTGACCAATAGCAGAGGAAAAATGCACCGACGGTCACGCCGAGCCATCTCCGGTCACTGGACAGCCGATCCGAGCCGTCCAAAACAATTTTAAAAAAAAATCGATTGGGCCCACACAAGAATCAACAGCAGCCAACGTGTGTAGCTACTATATCCAAACACCCCATTTTTTTGTACATACATGTATATACATGTATACACGAAAAAATGGGGTGTTTTGATCTAGCACCTATGCACGTCGCGTGGCCCACTCGGGTTTTTTTTTAAATTTTTGGACGGCTCGGATCGGCAGTCCGGTGGCCGTATACGGCCCGGCTCAGCCGTCGATACATTTTCGCTATTGTACCGTCAATACCAATATCATTTCTGTTAGCAAAATGCGTCTGTTAGCAAAATGCGTGATGTTAATCGCGCATTTTGTGAATGTGTTATACAAAGCATGACGCATTCAGAATTTACGTTTTTTGCGTTTTTAATAATCAGAATCTGCGTTTTTTTTAAACAAAAAAAAAAAGACATGACGCATCTTGAAAATGCATTACCAAGGGTTCAGATACAAGAGTTTGAATTTTGTGAACATTTTCAAAAGTTAATTTTCAATTTTGGTAGCAATTTTCGGAATTGAATGTCCGATTGGTGTTCATTGTTTTTTTCGAGAATGAGAGGCCTGGAAACAGCCTTCGTGCCCCTAGGCCTTCCTCAGTCGCCGATGGTTTCAGATTGGTGCTGCGGAGTTCATGGCAGTGGTAACGATTTTGGGATTGGGAGATTTGAAAACGGGTTTTGGAGAGAGAGAGAGTGGGAAGAGGAGGCCGAGTTTTTTTTGTAGAAATGGTGATGGCGGTGATCATAGTGGTGGTGGCGGTACTGGTGATGGAGGTGTTGGGTAGATGAGGAGAGAGAGAGAGAGAGAGAGAGAGAGAGAGAGAGAGTGTGTGGGTATTTTGGGAAGCAGTGCTGCTATACGTACCGACCGAAACGTAGGGAAATCATACCGACGGCCGCGTCGGGCCGTCTCCGGCTACCGGACGGCCGATTCGAGCCGTCCAAAAATTCTATAAAAAAAAACGAGGGGCCCTATGTGGGAATCAATGACATCCAATGTGTGTAGGGTGCTTGATCTAAACACCATTTTTTTCAATGACATCCAATGTGTGTAGGGTGCTTGATCTAAACACCATTTTTTTCTTGTATATACCCTATACGCATCTGATGCCATTAATTCCCGCATAGGGCCTCTCATTTTTTTTTTTTTGAATTTTTGGACGGCTCGGATCGGTCGTCCGGTGCCCGGAGACGGCCCAGCGCGGCCGTCGATACGATTTCCCTATGTTTTTGGTCGGTACGTATAGGATTTTCGTTTGGAAAGTTTATGAATATTTGTTAGGTTGTATACAGAAAATTGTTAAAAGATTTTGGGGTTAGGCTTAGAACAAGTTACGTATAGAAAATTTGTGGTTGTAGCTCGCCTTGTAATTAATAACGAGCAGGTGCCAGTAGTCGTGGTTTAAATCATTATCCAAAAAACAACACCGTACTCCAGAGGCACAAATAACGAGCAGGTGCCAGTAGTCGCGGTTTAAAGGGAGTTTATAAATACAACTGCGAATTTACTGCATGTAACTTGTTTTTAAGTAAATAATATTCGGACAAAAATGCCCTTATAAAAATGGACAAAAATACCCCTACTTTTATTACATACAACCACGTCAAAAAAACATGCACCCCGTAAGTCCATAACCCACCCACGTTTCCCTCCATTTTTTTCCATATCTTGTCAGGGGAAACCATCTGGTTCTCTGGTTCCATTCCAAACCACCATTGTTGAGCTCCCACCATTGTTGAGCTCCCATCATAAACCCAGTCGACATCTGCCTTCGAACTCTCGCTTCACACCTTCTAACTTTCAATGGAAATCTCCATTGCTTCCTCTCCCTCCATTGGTAAAGAAGAAGTCTTGAACCCAACATATGAGAGCAATGTGCATTTTGATTGGGGATTGGAAGATTGTGCAATGGAAATGGAAGTTGACAAGGAAGAGGGAGCCATGGATGTTGCAGTTTCAGAGCCAAAATCACAGCACGAGGTAACTCATCACTCCTAAGCCTGGTTCTGTCCCGACATTATCATATTCTAAAAATTGAAATTACGCCACAATTTCAAACTCTAGAGTTTGAAAATTGGAAACAATATCATATTCTAAAACTCAAAATTATGCCAAAATTTCAAACTCTAGAGTTCGAAACTTGTCGACAATTATCACTCCTCCATTTTAAATCTGGTTCTAGCACAACATTGTCAGATTATAAAATTTGAAATTAGGCCAACATTTCAAACTCTAGAGTTTGAAAATTGCAGATATATCATATTCTAAAACTCGAAATGTTGCCAAAATTTCAAACTCTAGAGTTTGAATTTATAGACAATAATCACTCTCCCATTTTTAAGCTGATTTTGTCCCGATGTATTCAGAATCTAAAATTTAAAATTATGCTAAATTTGTAAGCTCTAAAGTTTGAAACTTATATCATATTCTAAATCTTGAATTTATCACAAAATTTCAAACACTAGAGTTCGAGACTTGCTGATAATATCATATTCTAAAACTTGAAATGTTGCCAAACTTTTAAACTTGTGCAGAGTGTGTTTAATTGATTTTTCTTTTGGTGTTCTATGGTGACACTTCAACATTTGGTAGTCATGTAAGACCCACAACTAATCCTACTCCCACTCCTACAATATATGATTATACGGAGCATTTCACAACGGATAAGGTGAGTGTTTCAAATCATGGAGTTTTTTTCATGTTCAACCTTATGGTGCAGGTTATGATTATTATTATTTTACTTTTGTACAGGTATTTTTGTCGGAAAAAGAATTGGTAGAGTGGACAAGATCTACGGGTAAACGATATGGCTTTGTCATTATCATTAAGGCCTCGGAGAAGTTTATTAAGAATCGCAAACCGAGGATGAGGTTTTCATGCGAAAGGAGCGGGAAGCATAGGAAGTTTGTGAAGAAGTATTTGGGGGAGGAGGTGGCTGTGAAGAAAAGGGCGACGCGTTCCACAGGTACAAAGAAAATTGAATGCCCATTTCTATTGAAAGGTGTAAAGGGCAATGATGGTTGGACTGTCTCTGTCCATGATGGCACTCACAATCATCCCCCAGCGGTGTACTTGGAGGGGCATTCGTATCCTGGAAGGTTGTCGGTGGAGCAAACTGCCACGTAGGTGGATTTGTCAGTCGTTATGGTTAAACCCAAACAAATTCTAAGTCAGTTAAAGGGCAATGATCCTTCGAACGTCACGACAATCAGACATGTGTACAATGCACGACATAAGTACCGAGTGATAGAGAAAGCCGGGAGAACTCAAATGCAACATCTAATGGCTCGGCTACAACATTTTAGCTATGTGAATTGGGATCGTTCGAACAAGGATGGGAATGTCACTGACTTGTTTTGGGCTCCCCCTTGCGCTGGCGAGATGTTACGTGCTTTCCCTCGAGTGTTAATGATGGATTACACGTACAAGACAAATAGGTACAGGTTTCCATTGCTGCGAATTGTTGGCGTAACATGTACGGAGATGACTTTTAACGTAGCCTTTGCTTTCATTGAGTGTGAAAAGGAGGAAAACTACACTTGGGTGTTGGAGAAGTTAAAGGGAATGATGTTTTCTGATGCGCTTCCGGTTGTTATCGTTACGGATAGGGAGTTGGCGCTTATGAATGCCATCAGAAGTGTTTTCCCTCATGCTACCAATCTCCTATGTAGGTTTCATATCTCAAAGAACGTCTTAGCTAAGTGTGGAAAGATGTTTGATGACAAGACGTGGAAGGAGTTTAGTTGTAGCTGGGGCCTAGTTGTCCTTTCAGCGAGTGTTACACAGTATGAGGAGCGCCTTCGTGCTTTGAAGCGTGATTTTCAAATGTTTCCTGCAGCACTTGATTATGTGGAGAAAAATTGGTTAATACCTTATAAGGAGAGGTTTGTTGGAGCTTGGACGGATAAAGTCATGCATTTTGGTAACCTAACAAGTAATAGGTCAATGTTTTATTCGCAATTTAAGCACTTTCTTTTTGCATTTCAAGTAAAATCCATATATGTTATTTGATATAGCTAACGTCTAGATATTTTTTTTTTTCGTAGGGCGGAGAGTGCACATGCTGCGCTAAAATATCAGCTAGAGCACTCCCAATGTAACTTTGACAATATATGAGAGAAAATGCACCGACTTATTTTGTTACAAGAAACTGAAATCAAAGTTTCTTTGGAGAAGAGTCTTACTTCTATCCCACATGAATTTAGGAGTCCTCTATTTGAGATATTGAGGAGAGTTATTTCGAAGAATGGCATGACACATGTTCTGGCCGCGTCCCGTCAAGTGGAATGGATTGTGGAATCGAACCATGTGTGCGAGTGTGCTTTGAGGTACACCCATGGTTTACCTTGCACTCATGAGATTGCTCCTTACAAGACGAAAAATATCCCCGTACCGCTTGAGTTAATACACGACCATTGGAAGAGGCTGTCTTTGGTTCCAGCCCAGAATGATGCTTCGTTGGGGGAGACAATGAAGGCTAAGTTTCAGATTTTCTACGATAGATTTGTTAGTGAAAAGCCTGATGTCCAGCGCCATATGTTCAAAAAGTTCGATGAGGCTATCAATCCGGATTGCACTACCCTTGTTGAACCCCAAGAGAAGGCAAAGCCACGCGGTCGCATGTCAACAAAAGAAAAAAATGCAGCCAAAGTGAAAAATGCAACTAAAGTAAAAAATTCGACACGTAGGAATCCTTCGGAGTTTGAGCACGTTTTGGCCTCCCTTCAACCCTCCCTTGAAACCCCCAAGGCAGTCAAAGAGAAACCACAGCGCAATCCGAAAGCCAAAGAAAAAGTTACAGCATAAGTTTCAACATGCCACTTCATCGATCAATTTCCGAAACCAATAAGACCTTACATCGAATCGGTTAAGGATGTTGAATCTGATGGGAATTGTGGATTCCGGGCAATATCGGCCTTCATCAATGAAGATTGCAATGAGCATGAGTGGAAACAGGTAAGAATTTATTTGCTAAGAGAGTTGGATGCAAATTTTGACCTGTACGAAAGAGTGGCATTGAGGAGCGGGAGGGCTTGGGAATTACATTGCATTTTAAATTGGCATGAAAGTCCTGCACCACAGGCTAAGTGGATGACAATGCCGGACATGGGTCACCTCATAGCCTCTACTTATAACTGTGTCCTCATCCACTTATCAAAACTACAATGCCTTACGTTCCTTCCCCTTCGATCTAAACCCTTACCCTCCATGAAGCGAAAGGTTATTGCTATTGGATTCGTTGATGGGGGACATTTTGTACAGGTACTCAAGTTATTAGTTTATTATTTGCACATTTCTATATAACGAATGTTGCTCTTGAAATCCAAGTTAATGTAATTGTTATACATACCCTCTCATTTGTACATCATGAATCTCTTAAAGTCTAATTAAAATTAATTTTTTTTAAAACCTACTATGGCAAGTGTTCCTTAAAAAGGGTTCCCCCATGCCGCCAATAGCTTGCAATTGGACAATCTATTGCGACTCTATAGCAAAAAATTGGGATGTACCATATGTCAATGCCATTCAAAAGTTCAAGGAGATCATTGGCAATGACGTTGCAACAAAGGAGGTCATCGATGTGGATTAGGCATTTTTATTTGTCAAATGTATCTTGGACTTTGTGCTGCTATTTTGTTTTAGAATGGTGATTGAACTTTGGATCTTAATATTTGACAAATTGTAGTTGTACGTATTTTGGTACTTATGGATGAATGTTGGCAGTCTGATACTTATGAATGAATGTTGGTAGTCTGATACTTATGAATGATTGTTGGCAGTCGGACAAAGAACTTTCAGATTGTAGAGTTTGAAAAAATCACTTACAATCATACATTCTCCTCCACTTGTTGCTCTGCCTCAGGCCTGTTCCCCTCCTCCCCGACCTCTCTGACAACCTTCTTCTGCCTCTGTTGTCGTCCTCTCCCTCCAACTTCTCCAACTTCTGAAGTTAAAGTTTGGTTAGCCTTTCTCTTTCTTGCTGAAATAGTAGGACGAGTCCTCTTCATTTCCCTGTATTCACCAATTCAGAGCAATCAACCTTTAGCACATGGATTCCTCTACATTTTCTGTCAAAAAAATCGATTTTAAACATCTAAAATGATAGAACATCTCACATAGTATAAGCAAATAAGACCCATTCTTGAAAAAATATTATAAGAAAGAAACATAGAAAAACCAGTACTCAAGTGGAAAAGATTTTTATTTATTGCCCAAAAAAAATAATTTGCGCATATAAGTGTTATACCATGAAAAGGAAAAAATAAATAATATGAAACTCACAAGCAATATTATTGTCTTCATACCATTAGACTTCGTATCTTACTGCTCTATTGTTTACTTTCATTATTCTTTGAATTTCCGAATGTGGATATCGTCTGTGAATCTATCTTACGCACAATGCATTTGTAGATTGCATGACGTTGGCGGATTCGTTTGCCTTCTTTGTGTTTTCCCAACCCAGGATGTGTTCTAGGCTTAGGCTGAAACCCATGAAAAGTTAGACAGTCACGTAACTTGTTTCCATAGTGTTTTATCTATCCACTTCGTAGCTGTAATTCTTTCCATCTAATCCATCTTAGGAACTGAATGATGTGGATGACTAGATTGCAATATGTTTATTTTTATGCTCTCCATCATAATTTCCATGCATGACTCACAAGCAACAATTACCAAAATGGTTATTCATTCTATCACTCTCCCAAGCACCATAGTAACTAGGCTCTTCAACATGCTAACAAAAATTTGAAAAAAGAAAAGACAATAATTGCCTAAGTTAACAACATTCCATAAGATTTAGGTATTGCTCAAATAGCAATAAAGTTGTCAAATAAGTACTTCCAGGACCAAACACAAATGAGTCAAACGACCCAACGGAAGAAATGTAAACTTCCACAATGTGTCTTAGTGTGAGAGAACCTTTATTTTCCAGATTTGCTCCATGTACAACTTTTAGAGATTGAATGTTTGAACTGGAGAGCAGTGGACTAAAGATTAACATGAGAATTGGGTTTTTTCCTGCCTAAAGGTTTTCACATATAACTACGGATGATTATACAACTAAAGTACCGATCATCATTACTACATTTTTAATCGTAGCTAGATTATCCATTAATGAGAAACTAACTCCTAAAGTTCGGAACAATGAGCTGCTGAATTACAATTGCTATAGAACCAACGCCTATTCAATAGAGTTATTAAGAAAAACAAACAAAGGTAGTGATTTCCAATCCCTTCTTTGATAAATGCACTCCGTCCTTTAGCGAAACTCTTTGATAGAAACTAATCGGATTAACTAGTCCTCTTTTTTACATTGGTTTTTCTCTCAGGAATTTCAGCAAACACATGGTGTTCAAAGTTATTTACAGTTGATTAGAAACATATAAAACGAACATAGAGGAACCACTATAATTTTCAATCTGTTTCAAATTCAAACATCTCAAATAAATGTAAAAAATCAGATTCTTAAGTTCGAAATCTGTCACAGAAATCAATTTCAAACATCTGAAATAAATTGAAAATTTCAAGTTTATATGTTTGAATATGGCACCAGATTTTCGAACTCTAATAATTGAACAGAAAACCTAAAATTAAGTTCTAATATCTGATTGTATCAGTTAGGGATTCAAAAATTACCTTTTCAAGGAGTTGGGTTGGATGACGGAAGTGATGCCACCGTGGTGGTGCTTGCTGATGTGTGGCGGTGGTGGTTCGACAATGGAGACAACAGAGGTAGTGAGGGAGAAGAACAGGGAGAAGGGGGAAGGGAAGTGGTGGTGTTTTGGGTGGGTTTCAGAATTGGAACGAGGGTTGTGGGTTTTTCAGAAAACAGAGAGAGGCCGAGAGGGGAATGGAGGGTTTTCAAAAAAAATTGGCCGATGGATTGGGGAGGGATAATTTTGGAAGTTCATGCCTATTTTGGGGTTGTATGATA
>CM033790.1:10523057-10548057 GCA_019656835.1 Rhododendron ovatum
GCTTGCCAGGAGATACTGATGCGGTAGGAAGATATGTACTCTCCCACGAGGTCTTCTACTTCGATACTAGTCGTAGTTCCGAGGCGGGTTGGATTCGAGGCCCTGATATGCTCACCTGAAGGTCCCGCGGTAGAGCTGTAGCTGTCCAAGGCAAGATTTATGTTTTCGGGGGCTTTGATTGGTGCGATGAGGAGGAGGACAACAACGAGGACGAGTACGATAAAAACAATAAGATTAATGGCCCTTGGGCTGAGGTTCTTGACACCGAGAGGATCAACAGCAAATGGGAGCCTCTACCTCCGCCCCCTGAGATTTATAATATTCTCCATGGCGGTGTGGACAATATACACGGCTCACCTATCGCCGTCTACGGCGGTCCTTCTGAACCGAAGATCTTGTTGGCCTGGTGCGACTGTGTCTACCACGTGAATTCCGAAACATGGGAAGAATTCTGGGGCCTCCCGCATCCCCGGAATTCCCAATCTACTCCGTCTGATTTAACCGGCAATTTGATTGCCATGGGCAACTCGCTGTATTGGACGACCAGGGGAGTCCTCCAAACCTTCGACATGAGGACCGGGGAGTTCGATGGGGCGTCAGTGGAGGGTTTCTCCACTTCGAAGTACCAAGATTTATTGTATGACGAGCCTGGTTTGCTTCATTTGGGCGGAGATGTGTTTACACCATAATTTAGTATTTAGTCTAAAATATAATCGATTGGGTCATAATGTTACACGTGTCAGCACGTTTTAGACCAATTGATATAATGCAAATGCAATATGAAGCCTGTTAAGGAAAATGGACTGATCAAACGGTTGATATTCGACTGGACACGTGTCAGAATTTTGCATCACATGCAGATCGTGAGTAAGACAGTTAATACAAGCAGGCAGTTGAAATAATTACAACGTTGGGAACATGTGAGATCATGGAGAAGTAACCACCTCGTGCGGATAGTGGAGCAAGAATAGGGAGCATGGAGCCAATTAATTCAAATCGAAGGAGGGAATTCCATATGATTTGAATTTCAAGTCGACGACAGCCTATAAATACAAGAAAAGAAGATATTTAGAACCCCCCAATCAATCGCCCAAAGGCTTCTACTTTTATCTGTACTTTACATTTCTTGCTCTAGGAGTAGCTTGTAACTTAACCGTCTGTTCGATTGTGTTCTCATAGTCGATTTGACTTCTACACCGAGGAATAATAAAGTCCATTTTGTTGTTCTTCTTCCATCTCCATTCACTTCATTAAGTTTGCTTCCAGAGAAGTCCTGAAATACGGCAAGGAACCAAACTCCACCACCACAAACACCCACATTTCCAGCACACTTAGCAATCCTTAGTCGATTAGTCGACTATCAGTAAAATTGACAAACAATTTTTGGCGCTAGAAGGAGGGCACTTACTAATTTGGAAGTAATGGCACCAGCAACAAGGAAACAAGGCGATCCGACCTGCAGAGCCTCAGAATGAAGGCCTGGAAACCCAAAACGACGTGGCGCATCCTGAACAAAGGGTGCCAGAAAATAGCCAAGGAAATGGCTTGAACGCACCAACAGATATACAGAGCCTTTCCAGGCAGTTGGCGCAGGTTTTGTCTAACCCAGAAGACGAAGCGGCGCAGGAGTTGATTACCCTATTGAGAAGGGTAGTTACACCCCCATCTGTCATAGATGTTGATGCACATGGTGTGGTACATGAACAATTGCAAACTGGAGACTTGCATAGACAGTCACCTCAACAGGTATATACAAATCCAGCATTTGATTCAAATGTGAATGTGCACAGTCGACCGTTTGTAGGAGCAACTGCTCTACGGTCCACAATCAAGCCAACTAGTTTTTACCAAAATATCCCCTCTATATATGAAGTTGGTAACAGTAGTGGAAATGGTCAGAATCATGGTTTAAATTCTAGTCAAAATCCTCAGACTGGTTTCACAGGAGTCCATGTCATGAATAATGGTCAACACGTATACAGTACTGCACAAACTCTGCCAAATCATGGCAGTTATACATATCATACTACGCCAGTAGGACCGAATAATGGAAATGGTGGTCAGTACGTTCACAATGTGCCAAATATTGGCAATGGGAATGGTCAGAATGGCCTTCTTGCACAACCTCACGTACCAAATGTCCTTAGAGCCCCAGATCCCATGAACATTAATAGGGCACAAATATTAGAAGTCATCCAAGATGTGTACGGACCAGGGCTACGCAGGGTAGAAAAACCCATGTTTAGAAAGCCTTACCCACATTGGGTTGACAATGTTCCTTTGCCAAGAGGGTATAAATTGCCTGAGCTTTCACTTTTTAGTGGTACAGAAAATCAGTCAACAATTGAACATGTAGGACGGTTTTGTCTACAGTTAGGAGAACTTGGCTCTGATGATGTTTTTAAGTTGAAATTATTCCCACATTCATTAACTAAAACAGCATTCACATGGTTCATAAGCCTGCCTGCAAATTCTATCCATACGTGGCAAGATATGGAAGAACAATTTCATGCTCAATATTTTAGACATGAACCAGAGGTCTCAATTGCCGACTTGGCTAAGTTAAAGCAGAAGCCAAATGAAACGGCAGAACAGTTTTTAACTAGATTTAAGAGATTAAGAAACCAATGTCATTGTAATGTGCCAGAGACCGAGATAGTTCGAATAGCTCAAGATGGTCTCGAGTTTAATTTTAAAAAGCAGTTTAATGGATCTAATTTCAAAGATCTGTTTGAGCTCTCTATGAGGGCATCTCAGTTTGAAGCTATTCTACAAGAAGAAGAGCTTTTGAGGAACACGTCTCTAGGAACATATTACCAAGATGTGGAAGGTGATATTGAGATTGATGTAGCGCAAGTTGTTGGAAAGACCCCTATAATTTGTGACACTTTGGTTAAAACAGAAAAACCAATGAATATGCCTTCATCTCAACCCAATAGGCGTGGGGGGCAAGCAAATTATAGATAATATTCGTTTGATTTGGCACAAGCTGACCAAATTTTTGATGAATTGTTGAAACAAAAATTTGTTACTTTGAGTCCTGGGCATATTATTCCTTCTGATAAGGATAGAAAAGGAAAAGAATATTGTAAATGGCACAATTCATTTAGACATAATACTAACAACTGTGTTACATTCCGAAATTGTGTGCAGGACTTGATCCAGAAGGGATTGTTGCAGTATGCTAAAGGCGACAAGGATCCCATGGGAATTGAATCCAATCCTTTTCCCAAGATTGAAGTGAACATGGTGACAGCCGGCCTAGCCAAAAGGTTGGGTTCCAATGTGACAAAGCAAAAGCAAGGGGAGGAGGACCAAATGCAGACTGAAGAAGAGTCAGCAAGGTCTCATACCTCTAGATTCCCGAACGACTACCTCTGCATCAGGTGTGGGCATGAAGTCCAGTATGGGGAAGCAATTATAGCAGAAAAAGATCAGAGAAGTGCATTCTCCAAGTCCGGACTGAGGTTCAACACAATGGGAGGAAATGACCTTCAAATTTACGTGGGGGCCAAGCTGATTTATGAAGGCATAGATCCAGGGCTCTTTAACAGAATAGAGTCAGAGCATTGCTATGGGCCAGAGGATGGACCATTTTTGTTCAGGGGACATCCAGTCGTGCCTGCAAGGCCTGGGATGCCTTCTTGCCAAGATCTTGAAGCAGCGGGGTACCAATTTCCTAATCATAGGAGATACCCTAGTCAAAGGGGTGTTGGTTACAGAAGAGATACTGGACCACGAGGTAGAGGACCTTATGGACGTGGATGGCACCAACCTAGGATGGTAATGCCACCCAATAATGATCACGAGGAATGGAGTACGCTTAGCCATCCAAAGTTCCCAGCAGAGGGTTGGTACACTAAGGTGTCCAGTTCACAGAAAAGAAGGCTTCAAAGGAAGTTTGCAGCCAGGGCTTATGGTGACCCGTGGGATCATGTGTTCGAACCAAGAGAGAGATTGGAACCATCAAAGGTTCCAAACATGGTATGGACCCGGGAGCAAGGAGAAACTAGTGGCCCAAAGCAGATAATTCAAAAGCATGGGGGGCAAGAGAGTAGTACTACGGATCCTCCCCAGTCGACTGCCCAACTGAAGGGTAAAAAAGAATTGAAGCAGAGCTTAAAGAAGAAGATGGAGGAATTCCAGAAGCTCATGGAGGCAGATGATGATGATGATCTCTTTGACGAAGGGTCAGAACAGGAAGACCTGATCAAAGATGCTTCACCGTCTCCACAGGGATCTGCAACATTTGGAGAAAGCCTGGCCGCAATCCAGTTCGGGTCAGTACCTATAAACTACCAGTGTAATATGATTTTAGTTCTGCCTAAGCAGTTTAAGGCAAAACCAAATCAGCCAATGAATTTGGCAGGCGATGTTGAGGATAATACCCAATCGATTGTAAAAATAATGGATAAAGAGAAGCATCCTCAGTCACAGCCCATTAGTGTTGAGACGGATGAACGCGGAAACAGTGTTATAGTTCTTAGAACACCTGACGATGCCTCAATAAGGCATTTAAGACCACTGTATATTAAACTGCATATGAATGGCCAACCTATCTCAAAAGTGTTGGTCGACAATGGGGCAGTAGTCAATATTTTACCTTCTAGAATGCTGAAAGTTTTGAACAAAACCAATGATGATCTGATCCCAACAGAAGTTACAGTTGGCAATTTCGCTGGAGGATGTTCTCCTGCTAAAGGAGTTATATCTTTGCAACTGCAGATTGGAAGTAGGAAGATGAATGCAACGTTTTTTGTAATCGATTCTTCATCTAATTACAATGCCTTACTAGGCAGAGATTGGATCCATATAAATAGTTGTGTGCCGTCTTCTTTGCATCAGGCCTTGATCTTTCTAAAGCAAGAGGAAGCAGCAGGAATGGAGGTCTTTTGGGCAGACCGGCATCCATTCAAAGCAGAGACTAACAACATAGAAGCAGATCTCTACAACGAACATTTGTGGCCAACAAGAATAGAAGACTCAGAAGTCAAATCTAATCAAGTTGGAGTAACTGAGAGCCAATTCCTTAGATACATCAAGGAAGGATTCCAGGAGCTGAGCAAGGATTTTATCAGGCCTAACATTATATCAAGGCCTGCCAGAATTGATCAACAAGTTTTTAATGTTTAGAAACCTATTGAACACAGGGTGTGAAGATTTGGCTACTGTGAAAGCCACTTTTAAAAGGTTATTTTCTTTTCTTGTTGACAGAAAATTGCAGGCAGATGAGCCTATTTCTTGTAATTGGGCTGAATGTGTTTTTGATGATAGCCCGTTAAACATGAAAGAGTTAGGATTAGCAGACTTGAAACCAGCACCAGCTAAGCTAGATGATGACGGGGCCCAAGTAAAGGATCCTACAGAAGAAGTCAACTTGGGAACTCCAGAAGATCCTAAGATCACATATGTAAATGCTGCTTTGCCTATTGAAATAAAGGAAAAGTTTAAGTACTTGTTGCGTAAATTTAAAGATTGTTTTGCTTGGAGTTATGATGAAATGCCAGGTTTAGATAGGTCTTTAGTTGAGCACAAAATACCTATAAAAGAGAACTACGTACCTTTTAAACAGGCACCAAGGAGAATGAAGGATGATGTCTTACCTCAAGTCAAAAAAGAAATGGAACGTTTATTTGAGGCAAAGTTTATTCGACCGGTCAAATACGTTGAATGGGTCTCAAATGTTGTCCCAGTATTAAAGAAGAATGGGAAAGTTAGAGTATGCGTTGATTTTAGAGATCTTAATACCGCGTCACCAAAGGATCAATATCCAATGCCTGTTGCTGATTTGCTAGTCGATGCAACAGTAGGGTACCAAATGCTGTCCTTCATGGATGGTAATGCTGGTTATAATCAAATATATATAGCTGAAGAAGATACGCATAAAACAGCATTTAGATGTCCTGGATACATAGGAACGTTTGAATGGGTAGTTATGGCTTTCGGATTGAAGAACGCAGGTGCAACCTATCAAAGAGTTATGAATTTAATTTTCCATGATTTTTTGCATAAATTCTTGGAAGTCTATATAGACGATGTAGTTGTAAAATCAAATTCAGTTGACGAGCACTTACATCATCTTGAACAAACTCTGGAAAGAATGAGGCGTTACAATCTAAAGATGAATCCCTTGAAATGTGCATTTGGTGTTACGGCAGGAAACTTTTTAGGATTCTTGGTGCATCAAAAAGGGATTGAGATCGATAAAACTAAAGCTGATGCTATTTTAAAAGCACAGGCACCAACCAATAAAGAAGAGCTTCAGCAGTTCTTGGGAAAGATTAATTTCCTTCGAAGATTTATTGCCAATCTATCTGGAAAGACAATGGCATTTTCCCCATTATTAAAATTGAAGTCAGAAAAAGATTTCAGATGGGAACAAGAGCATCAGAAAGCTTTTGATACTTTAAAGCAATCTTTGGTAACACCTCCTGTTCTAATGCCTCCAATAAATGGAAAACCATTGAAGTTGTACATATCAGCAACGCACCATTCGATTGCAAGTCTGTTAGCTCAGGATAATGAACAAGGCCGAGAGCAATCAATTTACTACCTAAGTAGAAGGTTAAATGATTGTGAAAGTAGGTATTCATGTGTGGAAAAGATTTGTTTGGCATTATATTTTTCAGCAATTAAATTAAGACATTACCTTTTGCCAGCTAGAGTAATGATCATTTCCCAAACAGATATAATAAAATATATCCTGTCTAGACCCATTTTGAGAGGGAGACAGGGGAAATGGATTTTAGCACTAGTAGAGTATGACTTTGAATATGTGCCTCAAAAGGCAGTAAAAGGACAGGCTTTGGCAGATTTCTTAGCTGAGCATCCAAATTTGCCTTTGGAAGAGGATACTTTTGAGGTACATCTTTTGGAGCTTAAACCTTGGCAACTGTCTTTTGATGGTTCAAAAACAGATAATGGAGTTGGGGCAGGTGTTGTTCTGACGTCTCCAAAGGGAGAAATGTTTCAATTCTCTTTTCAACTTGATGAAAGTAGAATCCTAACAAATAATCAAGCAGAGTATGAGGCCTTGATCATAGGCTTGGAAATAGCAAAAGATTTGAATATACGATATTTGAAAGTCTCTGGGGACTCACAATTAGTCATCCGACAAATTACAGGACATTATAAGTGCAATCACCCTTTATTGAGCCTGCAACTAGAAAAGGTTCAGTGTCTTGTCCAAAACTTTGATGAAATATGCTTTCAGCATATCTTGAGACTTCAAAATAGTGAGGCCAATCAAATGGCTCAGACAGCTTCAGGAGTTAAGATTCCTGACGGAGACACGGAGAAAATAATTAGAATCCAAAAACGATATCTACCCTTTTCATTGGAAAGGGAAAAAGATCGATTGGATGTGTTTGTAATCGATATTTCAGACGATTGGATGATTCCAATAAAGAATTACCTTCTAAATCCTAATGAAAAGGCGGAAAGGACTGTCAAGTGCAGGTCCATCAATTATGTTTTATTAGAGCAGAATTTGTATAGAAAAACTTCTGATGGTCTATTATTGTTGTGTGTTGACAAGGACCAATCAATGAGAATTATGGGAGAAGTCCATGAAGGGACTTGTGGTGCTCATCAAGCTGGTGATAAAATGAGATGGTTAATTAAAAGACACGGGTATTATTGGCCAAACATTCGAGCTGACTGTATTCAGTATGCTAAAGGTTGCCAGCAATGTCAGAAGCATGGACCAATCCAAAGGATACCTGCTCATCAGTTGCAATCGATTGTCAAGCCTTGGCCATTCAGAGGTTGGGCAATTGATATGATAGGGGAAATTCATCCAGCATCTTCGTTACAGCATCAATTTGTTATTGTGGGGACTGATTATTTTACAAAATGGACTGAGGCAATACCTTTGAAAGGTGTTTCACAGAAACAAGTGATTGATTTTATTGAGGAATATCTTTTATGTAGATTTGGAATTCCTGAAACCATTACTGTTGATCAGGCGTCTATATTCAATGGTAGAGAAGTTGTCCAGTATGCACAAAAGTATGGAATACGGATTTTGAATTCAACTCCATATTATGCTCAAGCCAACGGGCAAGTCGAATCGACTAACAAAATTATAAAGAATACCTTGGCAAAGGTAATCGATGACAACCCAATAGAGTGGCATGATCTTTTGCCCAGAGTTTTATGGGCATATAGAACATCACAAAGGGATAGCACCAGGGTAACACCGTTCGAATTAGTTTACGGACATGCAGCAGTATTGCCAGTCGAAATCAATGTTCAGTCTTTAAGGGTGGCACGTCATTACGACCCAGATTTACAGTACGAAGAAGCAATGTTTTTGGATATCGATGGGCTAGAAGGGAAAAGATTACACGCCCTAAATCAGATTCAAGCCCAAAAGAAAAGAGTTGAAAGGGCTTATAACAAAAGAGTAAAACAAAAGTCTTTTGCAGTTGGAGACTTAGTGTGGAAAACAATCCTCCCAATCGATTCAAGAAAGAAGAAAGGGAAATTTGGTAAATGGTCTCCAAACTGGGAAGGTCCTTTCCGTATTGCCCAGATTTTACGAGGGGGTGCATATCATTTGACATCAATCGAGGGGGTTCTTCACGAAAGAACCATTAATGGTAAATATTTGAAACACTATTTTCCGTCTATGTGGGAGAGCATGAGTTAAAACTAGCTGTCTTTTCATTCCATAAGTTAAAGGCTGCCCATGGGTAGGGCAGCATTACAGAAGGCCAGTCAAACAAAAACAAAAGATCCCAAGAAGGATCTAACACAAAGAAATAAAAGATCCCAAGAAGGATCTGACAAAAAGAAAACAAAAGGGAACTCAAAGCGAGAACCCAAAGGAAAAAAACCCTACAAAGAAAAAGATCCCAAGTGAGATCTAAAAAGAAAAAAAAACACACACCAGGACCCCCACAAAGAGAAGGCCTATTTTTTAGGCCATTCTCTCCACTGGCCAGATGTGCCAGCCATGGAGGACCTGATGTCAGCAGGGTCGACCGGAGAAGACTTGTAGTCGATGGTGTCCCAGTTGGCCACCACAAGTTTGAGAGCGGACTCCATCTTCTCCAGCCGAAGCGCCATGCCCTCCACTCGATCGTGGATGGCCTGGATCCTCCGCTTACACTCATTTTGATCCTCCATGAGGGCCCAGGAAAGCTCAGTGGCCAGTTGTTTTATGTGAGCAGGAGTGATTTGTGTGGAGAGGGGCGTAGAAGAAATATTGGAAGCCATGATGTAGAAATACAAGTGTTTGAACTTCTACTCAGTGGTGATATTTATAGACCCAGGAAAATCTAAAGACGTGGGTCGTGGACAGTTATCCCGAGGTGAATTAAGAGACGTGACAGCTAATGGGGTTAGTGGGCTCTCGATAGCCGTTTCCCAAGTAAGGCGGCTGAATTACTGCAGCACGGCATCATTTGTTGTACCTAAACCATCAGTAATTACTGTGCAGATTCCCTAAAAGTGGAAGGGAAGCGTCATCATGATTATGACGTAGTTCTGCCATAATTATAGGCGCCCACAATCCGGATAAATAGGGATCAAGGGTTTTGATCCTGTGGCATCACGTGGTTAAAGTAAGGTGTTAGCCAATTATGTGAAGTTTTTACCCAGCTTGGGCATGTATGTGAATCTGGTACATGTGAGTAAAATTTGCATAAAGGTTAAAGAAATGGTTCCAAACAAAGAATTTGGAGTTTTCTAACAGGGAATGTGAGAAAGGCCATGGAAGGTCTAATTTTCATTCTAATTGCCATTCTCATTTCTGGCATACCACCTGTTGATAAAAACAATCAACAAACAAAAATACTTATAGTTTGTACTAACAGGATTAGTCAATTGGCTATAAAACTGAAGTCAACCAAAATCATTCATGAAAGAAGGCAGACTTAAAAGCCTCCCACTTAACGACAAGTTCATCACATTTAACTCTGTTTCTCTGCAAATCTTCACGAGCAGCAGAGACATGAACTGAGACTCCTTTGCCTTCCTCTGCTAGGTGTTTGAAATCTTTATCGAGTTGGTTCGCTGTTACCAGAAGGTTTTTCTTTTCAGCCTGCAGTTGACCCAATCGATATACCAACTCCTTCTCTTCTTGATCAATTGCCAAAAGCCTCGACTTCAAAGTCGAAGCGTCAGCATGCATAGTCGATAGCTTCACTGTCAAGTTGGAAAGGTTACCAATTAAATCCTGCTTCTGACTTATTTCTTGTTGGTAATATCGGAAGAGACTAATGTTGTCATTCAGAGATGATGCATAGTTTTCCAAGATAATTTGCTCTCTAAGGGGGAAAACATGCTTTTGAGATAAGGATTCAACGCAAGCACTGAACTCCGTAGACTTCACTGTCATCAATTCCTCAAAAGGAAGCTTTAGGAAGTCAAAGAAGACTTGAATTTCTTTCTGAGTCTCCGCACTGAGTTGAAGAAAGAAGAAAGAACTGCTGGATTCTGAAACCTCAGTGAGGGAACGAAAGATTTGAGAAGTCGATTCTATCTCTTCCATTAAATGGTCCAAAGAATCACTTGAAGACTTGACATGAGCAGAATCCTCAACACCCACAGGATTTGTTGCAGTCTTGTTCACTGAACGAGGAGATGTAGTTAGGGCAAGAGCCCTCGAAATGTTTGCAGGGGTCACACTTGCTGGAAATAGGACTTGGTTCCCAGAGGGATTACCAGAAGGGCTAGAGGCAACATCCTCTGCACCTTGCCCACCTTCTTGAGTAGGACCAATTTGGACAACAGGGGCAATCTGAGCTGGATCCTCTGTGGGTCCCTTCTTTTCCATTGTCTTTTCATTCACCGATGGGGAAGCCTCTAGAGAAGGCACATCCGCCATCTGAGGAGAAGCTGTTTCCTCCCTGCCATCACTTTGTTGATTCAGGTCGATCCTCTGAATTATTGGAGCAGCAATGACGTCCTTCATTGGCACGGCTCTGGCCGAGTCTGATGCAGGTTGATTTGTTGTGATATCAAATTGTTGAGTGGCTGATACATCAAGTTCAACACCATCTGGCCTCAGAGTCGAACCCTCACCAACCTGCACAAAAGGACTGTCATCCTGCAGTAAAGGGTTTTCTTGATACAGCAATTGCTCTTGAAATCCTGGCAACCAATCAGCTTGATCCAAAGGATCTGATACTGCGGTGGACTCGTATTGATCGATTGCCAATTCAGTATCGACTGTCTCTCCTACTGAGAAGGAGGATTTTTGAATTTGTGAAGATTTTGAGGAATGTTCTTCTTCCTCTTCGAAAGCATCTACAATTCTGGTCTCTTTACCTTTCTGTAAATGACAACAAATGGGAAATGAGAATAGAAGGACTCGTGAAAGAACGAACGAAATCAATAAGGGTAACAAAAGATAAGAGTGTACCCTCAAAGCCAACCCTTTGTCACTTGAACTTTGCTTTTTGGTGAGCTTTCTTGTTGGTTGCTTTGTGGGAGTAGATGCTTCACTGACCTGTTTGTTAGGTCTACCAGTGGAAGGACTTCTGGAAACCTTTTGGCTCGCACCTGATGTGATCTTGAGAGTTCGTGTCCGTGGCCTGGTCTCAGAGTCCTTAATCGATTCAGCCTTCCTTTTCCTGGTATTCCCACTGGGTACAGAGGATATGGGAACTGCTCCTGCATGAGGCACAATTGCCTTGGAGGGTTCATCAGGCAATCGAGCTGTTATCTCTGTTAAAGAAACAATATCATAAAGATTAGCAAAGTATGACTAATTGAATTAAAACCAATGAATAAGTTGTGCTTACCAGCCTTATCTTGAAGGAATTTGTATTCAGGATCAAGCCTGTATAGGCAATCTGAAAGTGAAGCACTGAAATAAAGGGCCCTCATAGTCGACCACCATTCATCGAAAACAGGCAGGGTCACTTTATTGATCTTGAAGTCAATAAACTGAAAGGCCTTGACACGTTGTTGAAAGTTGCTAACCATCAGAGATATCATCTGTGAGTCTTTGGCCTTGATGGTTGGCCTACTGGAGGCCATCTCAACGATGTTTGGATGAACAAAAGGCATTGGAATGCCTTGTGCGAGGCCAAACTGTCTAGCATATTGACACGGAGAGTAATTCTCGAAACCACAATTCCCAAAAGGAGTGTTATTCAGGGCAAAGCCAACTGGGATAAGTCTTGGAAGAAGAATGCTGGCCCAAAATAATCGTTTGGACTGAGTCATTTTCTCTACAAGTTGGGGAGAAGCTGGTGGAATGTCCTCAAAGCATGGCTTCAGTCTTTCTGATGCAAATTCGAATTTGTCGAATGGACAGAACACAGGCCAATTCTTTTGGTTATTTTCATAAAAAAAGGTGAAATACCTTTGAAAAGAGGATTCCTCTGTTTGAGTTTGGAAGCCTAAAAGATATTCAGCATAACTACGGCATGTTTGCAATGCCTCATCTGACCGAAGGGGGTTCTCCAGTTTAGGTTTGATTTGAGGAAAGTATGCATATAGCCAAGCTTGGAAGATCCAGAAAGAACCACCACAAGAGTCCGCTATCTTTTTATCAACAAAAGTAAAAAGGCCTTTATACAAGGATCCTAAAACAAAGGGGGCAAGGGCCAACCTCTTGACTTGGGCCATACAAACAGCTAGGTTAAGGTATTCCTTGGTAACCCTAAGCCCAGGGACTGCCATAAGGAATCGACAAATCCAGAAAAGGTAAAATGCAACCTTCTCATGAAAGCAGGGAGCTGAAGCTTTGGCTTTGAAGTGAGTCTTAAGCCATTTCGAATAGCTAATCCCAGATGATGGAACAACAAATGGAGGATCATATGGATCAGGAGAAAGCAGAGCATTTACCTCACGGCCTAACGAAGGGAGGCCAGTTAAATGAGAGATATCCAAGACTGTCGGAGATAGCAAGCCACAATGTAGAATTAGGGTATTGGATGATTTGGACCAGAAACACGATGCAGCAGCCAAGAGTTCAGGATTCATGTCCAAGGGGTATTGTGAGAGCTCAATTGTCTCACGAATTCCCATTGTTTTCCAATCCTCAAAAAGGAATTTCATCATGCGCCTTACCCAATCTACCCATCCCATTTCAACAGTGTAACGCCAAGAACGAAGGCAGGTGTTCTTACCCCAGCCTGACCATTCCAGCGACGGAAGCTGAAGGAGAAGTGGATCACGTTCCCCTACTGGGTAGACTTCTGGAAAGCCATCCGGGAGAACTGATGAAAAAATTGGGCCCAATATACAGTGAGAACTGACATTATCGTCAGGAATCAGAACTTGAGTTTTCTGGTCTTGGCCAATCCCATTTCGGTACGATTCAGGGAATCGGAAGGAATCCTCCGCCACTGACTCGGTGGCCGGATCTTCAACTGGGTCGCTGACGATCTGTAGTTTGGATTTCGGTGCCATTTGGGTTCGGAAGTTATTCTAGGGTTCGAGAGTTGTTTCAAAGTTCTGTGAGAAGAAGCACAATTCGTGCCCTAAATTTGAAGTGCTCTGCCTTATATAGGTGGTGAGTTACTAAGAGAAATATTTACCAAAGTTAATATTTAACTCAGGTAAATAGGGGGGCATTGTTTACACCATAATTTAGTATTTAGTCTAAAATATAATCGATTGGGTCATAATGTTACACGTGTCAACACGTTTTAGACCAATTGATATAATGCAAATGCAATATGAAGCCTGTTAAGGAAAATGGACTGATCAAACGGTTGATATTCGACTGGACACGTGTCAGAATTTTGCATCACATGCAGATCGTGAGTAAGACAGTTAATACAAGTAGGCAGTTGAAATAATTACAACGTTGGGAACATGTGAGATCATGGAGAAGTAACCACCTCGTGCGGATAGTGGAGCAAGAATAGGGAGCATGGAGCCAATTAATTCAAATCGAAGGAGGGAATTCCATATGATTTGAATTTCAAGTCGACGACAGCCTATAAATACAAGAAAAGAAGATATTTAGAACCCCCCAATCAATCGCCCAAAGGCTTCTACTTTTATCTGTACTTTACATTTCTTGCTCTAGGAGTAGCTTGTAATTCAACCGTCTGTTCGATTGTGTTCTCATAGTCGATTTGACTTCTACACCGAGGAATAATAAAGTCCATTTTGTTGTTCTTCTTCCATCTCCATTCACTTCATTAAGTTTTCTTCCAAAGAAGTCCTGAAATACGACAAGGAACCAAACTCCACCACCACAAACACCCACATTTCCAGCACACTTAGCAATCCTTAGTCGATTAGTCGACTATCAGTAAAATTGACAAACAAGATGGCTTCTGTTTTCTCACCCTCAAAGAATTTGGTCCCGATCCCCCCAGCAGGATTCGCTTCCTCGATCTCAAAGGAGGTGGTCACACCAAGTATCGCGCGCATCCTCGCGTTCCGAGATCCCAATCACCCGGGAGGTAGTGGCACCAAGATTCGCTTCTCCAAGTTCCAAGTTCGGCGTGAAGGTGGCTTCAAGACTTCTGTTGTGTGTCGCGAAGCTTATGTTGTCGACCGCCTAGTAGACACGGGTGACGCCTTCGTCCTTTAAATTCACACTCTATCGTATATCTTGCTTTTCATACCGCATTTTCTTTGTGTATTTGATTTGAACTACTTTATTAACTTGAGAACTCAGCCTTTCATACCCATCAATTTCCTCAACAGTGATAGCATAAGTACACAATTCTCGTATTTAATTATTTTACTAATGCATAAAGCTCCTCAATATATAGGATTAGATGAAACTGAATTTGCCATCCTCCTGCTTATAGTGTTCAGTAGCTAAAGCTTAAGGTAATATCCAAATTGCGTTTGGTTTTTGACTTTTTGTCTGATGATTCTTGTTGAATTATGATCTCTTTTCCTCAAGCACCTTTTCTAGGAAAATACCCTTCAGCTCACCATTAATAGAGAAGAATGTTGAACCCCATGTAACCTGGAGGCTGGAATATGGATCGTTTGGCTACGAGAACGGGGATGGGAATGTGATATGCCACCCGTCCTAACTAGTGGTATGATACGCGTAGGCTAGCTTTTATAATTAGTTCTATTGATTGCAAGATTAGAGAAGTGCTTCTTTCAAGCAACAAAATCGAGTAAAATTAAGATCATTTCCCGATAATAGAACACATTTCCAGGAGCATAGTAACCAATCTTTAACATCTTCTCTTGCCACAGTTTATTCAAAAGTGACATACAACTTATTCGAACGCTTTGAACTTTGGAGGACAATGGCTCAAGTTATGAGGCTAGCCGCTTGTGTTATTGGTACACTTATGTAGTTAATCTGTAACATAATGAACATACCCCATACTAAAGTACGATAACCCTTGCTAGAGCGTGTTTTGAAGTTCAAGAACACAAGAAAATCACGAAATTTTTCGCAATCAATTTTAGCTATAGAGATTGCCGCGAGAATAGAGCGCGTCTTCATCATGACCAAAGGTTGAGAGTGTTGAGACCTTGTATTCCATTCTTGGCAGCTAAGTGCTCCTCAAGACAAAATTCAAGAACAGGATTCTAACATTGGAATTCCAAAATCACCACTACCATTAACCTCGTAATCGACCAAAACGTAAAAACTTCGAGAACATAATTGTGATATAGAAACACATCCAAATACCATGAAACACAACGGACCTTTTATCCCTGAAGTCACGCATCAGCTATACAAACTCGGTATACTCCTTGGAGTCAGCGCCGAATGCTTCTCTCACAGATTGGATGAATTTGAACTTCGCTGTCATGGGTTGGGTCCCTGTTGACTCATCTGTGCACACCTGAAAACAAAAGCATTAAAATGGTAAAATTGCACTCGCATACACATGGAGAGATTTACTAAGATCACATTGTACACGAAATCACAATTTCTAAGAGGGTTTTTGCGGAAGAACACGAGAATCATATGCAAGCGATAGAAATTAAAGAATGTACTCACGATTTCGGTTCCTAAGTCCAGTCCCTACATAATTATGCCTTGTTCAGATGAGAACTTGAAAAAAATTTCCAACTCCAAAAACACTGATTACCCTACTTTTAATCATTATCCTAATTTCTCTCTCCAGTCATTACTTCTATCAAAACTCATCTGAACAAGGCATTAGCTTTTGAAAAATATGTCAATCTCTAATTTACTGTGGCTGCAGAGATTGATGCTAAAAAAATGATGAGTGGGACATTTTTCTTCTTCTTGTCAAGCTAACATACCAAGAAAAAAAAATCTACGGACAAGATTCACAGCAGATGGGACCCATATCGCACTAACTTTGAATCTACAGCTTACATTTAAACTTATTCGGTATTTATATATGGGTAAAATCGTATTACTATATAGGTTTCTGAAGCAATAATGACCTAGTACATCATAAACCAAGTCAAAACTGCCCGATCGAGATAGAAACTTTACCTCTCAAACCAGTCTAATTGATCTCCAACACTGCAACAGGAATCATTCATTCAAAAGTTCTGAGAACAAACCATCGAAGCTGAAAATGTACACATAAAAAACTGAAAATGTACACAAATCCTACGCTCACTCTACCATCTCTATCCCCTTCACTGAGCAAAGATACTGAAAATGCACACACAAAGCTCGTTTATAGTTGACAACGATTCTGCGCGTAGCTTCTGGTCTTTGACATTAAAAAATAAGGTTGTAATAACGAAACGGACATGTGAGAATTTTTTCCTAGCTAGTGGAACAAGAAAGACATGGATCTATATTGAATACGCAATCAAAGGCCCAAAAAAAATCACAATAGAAAAATTCTCCTTGCTGGCGGAGCGGCATACCGAAAAAAGAAAGGTTTTGGAAGAAAAAAAGTGGATTCCCTTTTGTGAGCAAGAGCCCATCCTTGATCCAAGCCGAGTTTTGCATTCCTTAGCTTGGTGCAAAAGGCTTCTCACGGGTCCTTTTTCAAGCCCATCTCGAATACGATGCGGTAGGGTACTCGTGACCCTGCTGGTGGCTGCCACTTCCTCACACTTAAATGCCGCCAGCTCTGCCTTCCTACTTAAGGCATCCGCGACCTGGTTGGTCCGTCCAAGCTTATACTCTAGCACCATATCAATCAAACTTGGCAAGTTTGTCTTGCTTGCCATCGTCCCTGTTTTGGCGTGAGTTTATTCTAGGTCAGTAAGTCACTCGGCGCCACATTCTCTAAGTTTCAAAGTTGATGGCGGACTACACAACTCTCAGATTGAGAATGTCGGAGGCTGATCCACAGTCCAAAAAGCCACAAGAAGGAATACAACGGACACCTTTTTCCATTGTTCAATCATGAGTTTCATGAATCAGGTAAGAACCTCCCAAAAGTCGCAACCAAATCTGGCCTGTCATGAAAGACAATGCGAACCTGCAAGATAAACGAAGAGAAAATAAAAGATGTAATTGCTAAGAATGGACATCCAAGTACTCTGTCATGCAACTATTTGTCGAACTCGAGTTTAAACATGTGTTTTAAACAGCAGTATTGGGATACCTATCAGTATATGCAGTATGCTACCAAAAGATTGATCTGAGATTGAAAATCCTGAATCAAACCCAGCTCTACTTTTTTATACCCGTCAAGCAATCGAAGCCAGATGAAGTCAGTAGCAACTGACAATCTTCGAAGAATTAATTTAGGCACAAAAGCTTATCCTTAACTTGTCCCCCTAATCGAATTTCTTCTTGCCATATTTTATGCTCACATATTTTATTCTCATGGCTTTTTTATTTCAGTGACACGTGTTCACCGTGGATGAACACATTCTTTATGAACAAATGTGTCCTTTCCCTTGGTGACTGTTAGGAATAGTCACTTGGTGGTCAATAAATAGGATGTTCCCTATTCATTCTTTATGGATTCGATAACATGTTTATGTCCATATATAATTTCATTGAGGTAGAGTCATTCATTTGGAGGGAGTACAAAACACAAGAAGGTTCACCAGACCTACCGATTGAAGTACTGCTTTTGTGGGGAGTTCGATCAAGTAGTGCGGGGAGATAGACGTTCATGCAAATTGTAAGCACCGTAGTGGCGACGAATTTGTTAAGTATAGAGTGTCACACTCGCCTTGATCACAATTTTGTAGCATTAATTGCTAGGTTTTGAGTTTCGATTTTATTGCACTCATATTATTGGTTTTATCACAAAAAATACACATATTTTTCCAACACCCCATATCAAACAGAATTTGCAGCTTCACATTGATGTTTAAATTGACCTCATGACCCAATCATATTATAGAACTCTTCCTACAACAAATAGATAAGCAAAAAACGACCGAGAGAAGACAACTATAATGCTCAAGTCTAAGGTATAGACCTAAATTGTTATAAAATCCCAAAATAACAAGAAGGGAAAAAGAAGAAGAGATGTCATTAAACTCATATCATATCAAGTTTTTCTCATCCATGATATATACGAATGCTTGAGGATAGAGCATCATGGACTTAAAAACTGGCCGCCACGTAGCATATTCGCTGCTACATAGTAGTTTTTCGGACCTTCGGTATTGCTACACATTGCTTCCAAAAATTCTTATCCGTATATCGAATATTCATATTTGTATCGGCTTGTTCCCGCTCCGTATCGCTTCGACTGCTACAGGTGTGGCCTTGGTGCCAAAAATGATCTAAAAAAACTCACGGCTGTTACACCCGATTTTCGCTATCATTTTATACTCCCGCAGCGGATGGCAATCGGGGCGGATATAGAGAATTCCGTACCCGATGTCCGAAACCAAACCCCATGATTTTCGCTATCATTCGATACTCCCGCATGTAGCGGATGGCAATTGGGGCGGATATGGGGAATTCCGTACCCGATGCCCGAAACCAAACCCCAACTCATATCTGCCTCGATACCTGAACAGGAAGCAGTGGATGGCAATCGGGGCGGATATGGGAAATTCCGTACCCGATGCCCGAAACCGAACCCCAACTCATATCCGCCCCGATACGTGAACAGAAAGAGTAAGAAGAAACCATAACCGAACCATTTGGGGTACCCGAAGTGGAAACCGTTCAGAAAGACGGTTGAATCGTCGAACCGTAAAAAGCAGAGACGGGTCAGTCGAACCGCCAACAAATCCTTTAACTGTGATACTGCCATCAATTAATGCAATTAGCTGGCAAGTAAAGGAAGGTTGATGGCCCACCTAAAGAGTACTTGTCTGCTGAACATCTGGCGTTGAGCCTTATATAGGGTGAAGAGGTAAGTCTTTCATGTTTCAACGATGTGGGATTGGGAGAAAAAACGTCTTTCTACATTTTTTTTTTTTGCCCAATTTCTGCTTTTTTCACTACCTTTTCAAACTAGTACATGTATATTTTTTATACTGCGCATTTTATTTATTTATACATTTTATTTCTGGACGTATGCACTCTTTTAACTCCTATATATATATATAGAGAGAGAGAGAGAGAGAGGTAATTTCGTAATTATATGATTTCGGTTCTGTTCGGGAATCGGTTTAGAAATCTACTAAACCATACTTGAACCGATACTCGTTCGGTTATCCAAGGCCTCAACCATACTCATTACCTAGGGGGAAATTTTCGGTTATTGTTCGGGAAATTTTTTTGGTTACGATTGGATTCACTTTGCCATTCCTACTCTTGCTACCGCTACACCTGTGCCGCTACCGCTATTTAAAACTATGTAGAGCAGGAAGCTTAACCAGTGACTCTTTCTTTAATATTGCAAAAGCCTCTCTGAGTCACCTTCCCCATGCATGCCTAGGCTCCGTTCAGTTGTCGAGAAAGTTGTGTGGGAAATTGGTTCCCAAAAAAAGTGAAGTGAGGTGAAGTAAAAGAAAAAGAAAATTATTTTCCTGTGAGTGTTCATTTGACAAAAGAATTTTGCAAGAATAACTAAGGTTTAGTTGTTCATTTATCAGGAAAAAGAAACTTTCAGAAAAATTTTGTGAGTGTTTACTTATTTTCCTTTTCCCGCGACACAAAATCCTGTGTTTTTTGCAGGACCACTTTTGCAGGAAAGTTATTCCTGCAGGAAAACTTAAAAATATGTTTCCCACTACTTTTCTGCCAACTGAATACTACAAAAATCATGGAAAAATTGATTTTCCCATCATTTCCTGGCAACTGAACGGAGCCTAAGGATAAAGGAATGAGTTAGAGTTTTCAACAACAAGAATCGCAAGAAATCAAGAAAGCATGATTCAGTTTGTTTTTTTTTTTTGTTAGTTCGACCTACTTGTTTTCATATTCCTCATACCAATCTCTCAATGCAAAAGTAACAAAATAAAAGGAGAACACCAAATGTTCCAATCTTTAAGGAACTGTTTGTGCTAAATTAGCTCAACTTTTGGTAAAATGATTGTGTACAGGCGTGCCAGAAAAGAATAGAAATTATCCTTTTCAGATTAGCTAAAAAATAGCTAACTTAATCAGGCAATTGTGATTATCCATTCGATTACCTCAATTAAGAGGATTTTTCTAAAAGGATCAATTAAACTGAATCGACGTGATTCAAATAGGGAAATCAGAAAAGATAACTGAGTATAAATAGGCTTGAATTTAATCAAAAGTGAACTTATACAAGATTACTTTTAAGACTTCGACAAGAACAAGACAAAAATATAAACGCGCTTGAATCTAATCGAAAGCAGGCTTATAGGTGATTATTCTTTTAGCAAGAACAAGACAAAACGCTATAAGATGACTTGAATTTAATCAAAAGTAAGCTTACATTCAAATAAGTCTTCAAACTTACAAAATATTAAACTATAACTATATTAATTCCTAAGTCCTAAACTACTTTAGATCTCTGAACAACCATTTTTTTTTTATGGGAAGTCAGATGATTTTTTGTTGAAGGTTCTTCTTCATATCCTTCTTCTATTTATAGACAAAGAGGCTGTCCATGGCTCTTGCTCTCCACGTTCTCCTTGAATGTCTAAATCTTCATTTGAATTTGATTTGAAATGTCTCAATTCCCTTCAAGAACGGTTGTAACTACCTTCGAACTGCTGTTGACAGTCTTTTTAGAAAACTCTTCTCCTTCCCACGTTTGATGCTGTAGATCGTGACTAAACACCTGGATAATGGCTTCCTACTTTTGTGCAATCATGGGTTAGTGCTTTGAAATAGGTTATCAGATGATTTATGAATAAACCACAATTGATTCCTCTTATAAAACGAGTCTCGAATGACACCGTTAAATGGTTTAAGGAGTTAATCAACGGTTCTGATTAATTATCATCTTTATTCTTGTCGAAATCTTAAGAGTAATTGTATATAAACTTGCTTTCGATAATTCAAGTTTGTTTATATTCAGTTATCTTTTCTAATTGAAGAGCGTCAATCTATTATTTGATTGATACCTTTAGGAAAATCCTCTTAATTGAGGTAATCGAACGGATAACACAATTGCCTGATTAAATTAGCTATTTTGAGTTAATCTGAAAAGAATAAATTCTATTCTTTTCTGGTACTCCCGCATACAATCATTTTTTCAAAAGTGGAGCTAATTTAGCCCAAACAACCGGCCCCATGATTTTAGTTAAGTGTTGACAGAAAATGGGGAATAATTTTTGGAACTACTTGCTAGGAATACAACATGCTGGCCCAAAGTACATATAATTTGTGCATGACATGTTACTAGATGTGTTTTTTCAATGGTAGGTCTCAAGAAAGCAACCCAATGAGAGACAGTCTCTGTGTTTGAGGACTGATCACATTTATCACGTTTACTTCCCATTACTTCCGGTTTAGTGTATTTTGTGGTTAGGATTTCGGAATATCTTATTAGGGTTGCTAGATTAACGCTGTTTTTTGATTTTTTTGGTTAGGGTTTCCCGATATATGGTTAGGGTTTCGATATTATGCTCATGGATTGTATTTGTAAAAGAAATGGTGAAATTGTCCCCCAAAATTTATCTTGATACAATATTATTAATTTGATAGGTTGTTAGAAATGGAAAAAAATGGTTAATGTAGTTGAATGCGGATCCAATTTGTAACATAGTATTTGAGTAATTTTCTAACATAGTAGTAGTTGAAGACTTGAATTTAAATTGTTCTTAGGGTTGATAGAATGGCAAGATTAAATAGAACCCAAATAAGGAGAAGAAGAAACGAAGAGATAGAATGGCAAGATTAAATAGAACCCAAATAAGGAGAAGAAGAAACGAAGAGACAGTCATGACGTTATCCGCCTTTGTTATTTCTACATTGGCTGTGTTTCGCCTCTACTTCTTCATCACCTCCACAACATGATGTCCATATCCACACTTGTCTCTGAATCCAAACTTTTACCAAACACAAGTAGATAACCTCAATAGGCGAGGAGTAATGAAGTTGATTGCTACGATCAGTTGAGGGTGAACATGCATATGTTCTTGAGGTTGTGCTTTTAAGCCTGAGGTGTTGGATTAGGGGACTCACGCTACGTACGTCTTGAGAAGAGGGTTGCCATTTTCTTGTGGATTATTTCACACCATACAAGGCAAAGGCGTACAAAATATGAGTTTTGAAAATCGAGTGAAATAGTAAGCAAGCATTTCAATGCCGTGCTCCAAGCCATCTTGCGGCTTTACAACATGCTCCTAGAAAAGCCTGAGCCTATTCCTCCTAACTATCCCGATAGTAGATGAAGTTGGTTTCAGATACACTCGAGTTCAATTAATGTTATTTCTTCCATTTCCAATCATAAACTCCTCCACAAGTACTCTTCCCCATAAGTTCTCACTCCATTTATTTCATATTTTTTTCTAGAATTGTTTTGGGGCTTTGGATGAGTCGACATACGTGCTAGTTAATCCCTCGGTAGTCGACAAGCCACAGTATAGGTCAAGGAATGGGTGAGATCTCTACTAATGTGTTAGGTGTTTGTACTCGAGATCAAAAAATTTTCTATGTTTTGTTTGGTTGGGAATGAAGCAAGGGTTGGGGCAAACGAAGCAAATGCACCAATCATTGAACTTTGGAAATTGAACACCCTTGCAATCTTAGCTTGTGGATTATCCTAATAAGTACAAATGCAAAAAAAGGAAAAAAATTATATTTTGACCTTTTAATATTGTAAATAGATTTGGAAAAAAATTCAACATAAAAATTAAGGCTCACTTGGATATGTGCTTCCCATACATCATCTTCGGCCACTACCTTGTGTTGGGTTGGATCCCAATGAAACCCCGGAAATTGAATTAGGTTCAGAATTACCGATCGAGCAAGTCTGCTTCCATCTCGTAATCTTGTCTTTAATTTGGTATTCTTCAATAGGAGCTAGTGTCGGGAAATTCCACGGCCATGAGACCTTATAGATAATTCAAGTAATCGGGATGAAAGATTCCTGCCTCAACATTCTACATCGTCGATTGTACCATGCTCATAAGGGCCCAAAGCAACAGAGTCTCCTTCGCCTCGCTCCAAATTTTTCGAGCCATTGAACAAATTAGAAAAATTATGAAATTTAACCTTCTTTTTTTGTAAGGAATAATTTGAACTTAGAATGAAATGAAGGATGGAGCCATGCCTCCTATTTATAAGGAAATTGAAAACTAAACATTCAACAAATAAAATTAGAAAGGCCAACAATTCAAAAAAAAAAAAGAAAATGCTTACTAACCATTCACAAGAAGAAAATTGGGTATGCTAACAATTCCACACAAAAATAAGCTTACTAACCATTCAAAATAAGAAATTTGGATACTCACCATTCAACAAAGAAAATAAGGTATAAAATAAACTTAACATTTTACATTTCATGATAAACAAAATAACAATAATATACGAATTTTTTATGTATTTAATAATTATATTAATTAACTAAATTATTATTGATTATTTGTGAACAAAATTAATCGAAGTTGGAGGCCAAGTCATTATATAGTTAATCAAATGAATAATCTAATTCTAGCACTGCACTAGGGCAAATAAGTCATTGGACAACCTATTCTCTAATATATTATCCAAACCATCTACTTTTAATACATCATCTATAAATGTCACATTAATGTGGGCCTTCCATTCTTAACTAATACTGTACCCCTTACTATCTTATCATCTTTCATAAATAATACACCAAGAACTCATACCGCATCCAATCGAGCCCTCATGGACTTCCAATCTGCCCTCATGGCCGGTTATTTCTCTTTCTGATCATGCCGGCCTAGGCTTTACAGCCGTTGGATCAGATGAATAAAATCCTTTCATTTTGCCAAATATAAAAATGAAAAACAAGAAGAAGTTGTAGTACCACGCATGCATGTTAATTAGCTACAGATTTGGAAGTGAGAAGAGGAGCGAGAGAAGAAAAATACTAGTTTATTCCTCTAGTACTCCAATCCAATAGGAGTACATCAAAACAAAGCAAGCTTACATTAATTACATATAGATAGAATAAATAAAGGAAAACCCAAACAACAATGGACATTAAACAAATTTCAAAATAACCACACACACAAATGACAACCTAGCTAGCTCTCACACTTGCCAATGTTATGTTTGGCAAAGTACTGCCGCATCTGGCCGGTTTAGGACCGATATCGCTCCTCCATATTGTCCAACAAACGTTTTAGCAGGCGTATCCTTCTGTTGTCGACAACTCCAATTGCAGTCCCTATTATAATATTGCAGTAAAGAACCAGTGCCGCCCCGAAATAGGATACCCAAAGAAATATAGCAGAGTAACCATTCGATGGTGATATGAGTCTAAATGAAAGCGCATAGGCTATCATCATAAAGAAAAGAGCGCCATGCAGTAGAGCAAATAAGTAATTCAATAATGGGAGGACAAACATTATCACCGCCATCGAGAGAACAAAGGCACATGTGTTCAATACATAAAAATCGCGGAAGGCAAGAATGCGCTTGAACAGTAGTCGTTTGACAGGATTGTCAGTGGGAATGGATAAGGTGGCGTTAATAAAACTGGTGTTAGCACCAAATAGGTTGTTGGTGGACGAAACCGTGGCGTTGACATTACTGCCATTTGAAAGAAGGTTGTTGCCGCCACTGCCTACCCCTCCAGGGGGGTTAAGTACAGCTGTGAAGGTCGCCGTTGCAATTAGCACAGCTACCACCAGT
>CM033790.1:10557053-10574314 GCA_019656835.1 Rhododendron ovatum
ACACCATTAGCAATTCAATGGAGTCCAGCAAATGGAGTTGAGAGAAAACATATTAAGAAGCATGTATCTCATACTGCTTATTGTTGGCGTAATATTGGAAACTTTATTTGTTTGATAATAATAAAGATTGCATATTAGTTCAGCAGGGAGCAACACTGACATATTCTTAACAAATTGGATGTATTGACTTGCTATACCACCTTATCTATTCACAAACCAAAAAGGTCTTCCACATCAGCACATGCAGCACACATATGATGACCAAACTCATACGAGAACAAGCCTAACGCCCGGTGCTTTCAAAACCACATTCCTATACGGCTATACCAATGTCTGGGACTACAAAAATAAGAGTCTAAATACTAGAAACATGCAAGATATTTGGAAACGGAGAGACCTAACGTACACATTGAGGGAAACAGACTCCTCCTAAGACCTCGTGATCATGCTACAAGAACGAGCCAATCGGAGACCGCCTCCATCCAAAGTTGCCTCCCCCACAAAGGGCCCACCGTTGTATTGCTTCCTGCACCCCGGACAGCGTCCATCCTCCTCAAGAATTCTTTTGTGGCAGAAAAGGCAGAGCCTGAACCCACACAAACAAGGAAGAAAAGTCGAGTCTGTGAAATCCAAATCTTCGCAGCATATGGGACACGACGATGGCAAAGAAGGAGCATTATTAGAGCCCCATGTAACACTTCCACACCCGTAATGCCTTCCGGAATTCATGGGGAAACTAAGCTGCTTCGACAAATTTGGCAGACTCTGCGGGCGAAAAGTGTCATCAGGCTTCCAAGCCCTGCCAGTTGGTGGAACCATCTGAACTTTTTCCACACACTCTGGCTTTGGGCATGATGTCACGATTTGTGAAGCTGGCCGATGAGCTAATTCAGGTGGAGAATCTATAGGGTTAATATGCTGCTCTACACTAGGGTTGGTATGCTGCTCCTTCCTGTCATTGGTGGCAGCTAAAGCATCGGCAACAGCCTCCCAATCATCCAAGCACTCATCATCCCCTTCTTCATCTTCTCCAGTTACGCTTCCAGACCAACTTGAACCACTGCTACTGTCGCCACTACTCCCACTGAAATTCGTACCAGACACGGTACTACCCAAAGCAATGCTGGTATGGCTGGTGGGACTGTTTGAAGGTGAGTCCAAGTCACTGTAAGGGTGGACAGATTCCACCTTCATATCCTCTCTCGACATTATCTCTAAATTCTCTATGGATTGACCCCTCTCGTTGCGTGCATCAACCACCACACTGGCGTCCGGCTCCCCTTTGCATCCCTTGTTCTTCACTGTATGGAACAACCATCCATCCCATATCAGATTCAAAATAAAACAAGATAAGGTAGAACAAAGTAAACACGCTCAACTACACATATGTCGTATATTGTCTATCAAATAGACACATTGTGGGTGTTATGCTGCAGCGAAACTTAAGGCACACCCTTGCTATTTGGAAAAAAAAAAAATGAAACTACCAGAATGGACTATGGAGCTTCTCAAAATCATTTTTTTGTCAGCGATTATTTAAGTGATGTTCTGGCCAGAAGCCAAAAGTAGAAGACTTGGCACAGCTTCTGTGACAGAAAATTTGAGATATTTTTAAAGGAGGATCTCGCTGCTCATGCTTGTGCTCACGCTTCCGCCTTATGTGACTCAGGGTACAGCACTTACGCCGCAACAGTTGAACTGTACAAAAGTTTCTAACTTTTGAAAACTAACTTCTTTGTGTCACCATTTACTCTACTGTTAACCTGCATACTCACTTTTCTTTCGCTACGCTGCAAGCCTTGATTGGTACAGAAATTTATAACTTCTAAAAACTAGTAACTTTTCTTGTCACCATTTACATTACTGCTAATTTGCATTCTCACTTTTCTTCCGTACTTTAAAATACAGATAAGATAATTGGACAAACAAATTGGAATGGAGGGAGTAATTC
The DNA here is from genome assembly GCA_019656835.1 of Rhododendron ovatum. Lineage (NCBI taxonomy): Eukaryota > Viridiplantae > Streptophyta > Magnoliopsida > Ericales > Ericaceae > Rhododendron > Rhododendron ovatum. The sequence continues at coordinate 10,559,005 of CM033790.1, forward strand.
ATACATGATGTAATGATTTCTCCTATCGACTGACATAAAAAAATTAAAAGAAAAAGGACAATTGATTGGTTGGGTTGTAGCGTATAACTTTCACGACGCTTCTTGAATTTGTTACGCCATAGTTTGCTAACATGAGTAGCCATAAAGCACGCTAAATAGTGTCCCTCTGTTCCTTGTCAAAAGAAAATGTCCCTTCTTCCATTGCCTCTCTTAGAGTTCAGACTTACTCTTTCATCAATCGTTGCAACAAAAAAGAAACAAAAAAGAAGAAGAAAAGAATAGCGAGTACTTAAATTAAGTGACATGTACTGTTATGCGTTGCAATTGTTCTTTTGTTCTTGTTCGTCGTTAGCTATATTAATTACTTTAAAACTCCTGCATCAACCTCTCCAGGTACTTAGAAATATCATTTCTATACAGTAAAGAGCCCCAAACTTGGGCAGCAAAAGTGCACTCAACATGCTGTTGACCGAGGTCTCTACCTTGAAGTCATGGATTGAAAGCACAAGAAGGAATTCATTATTTGGTAGATTTATTATTCCTCCTTACCCTTCACCCATTTCTCGATTTAGGACTTGAGCAATTCTAACATGAGCAATTCAATTAATAGAACACTTGAATTACTTAAACTATAGTATGAGACACGAGACTTTGTGCATGATGGGAATGGTTATGGTGAAGCCCTAGACAAACATCTTTGCCTTGGAAGAAAAATAACTTGAATGATGATATTAAAGATCGCCCAATTGTTCTACTGAATACCTTAGATCCACTAACCACATGGATACACAAATAAACAATTAGTAAACGAAAGTCAAATAGTGGCATTTCACCAAAGCTTACGAAGCAAAATCGGGGGGGGGGGGGGGGCGCGGGGGGGTTAAAGAAAGTTGCCAAATGCTTGTACGTGGTAACAGTTTAGGGTTACTGTCACATTTGTGATTAATGATAGAGTTGAATTCAAGGATATGTTTCGTAACTCAAAGTTAAAGTTAAAAACAGAAACTCCCTACGCTCTCGTCATTATTCGAGTGTCTTTCTCCAGGTGACCTACACCTCACTCGGATCTCTGGAAAACATCAAAGTGTGATTAAAAAATTGAGTTTTAACAAAGCGGGAATTAGAAAGGGAGAGGAGAGAAATGCTGAAAACGATTACTTGCCATACCAATTTCTATAGGCCAAACAAATTAAAAAACAATGCACACGCAATTTTCCCGTACCCACCCGATCTCCAATCCTCCCCATGGGAATTCTGAATGTAGAAGAATTTTGTCCCGTTCCTTGATTCACAATGGTCGGTTAGCATGATAGCATGACTAGAAACATCTAGATGTTTGTTTGACTTCTTTGCCTCGCTGGGACCCACATACAAGGAGCTTGTATAGTTCTACAAGTTTTCAAACTAAAATAATATGAATATAACAAAAAACAACTTATATAAATCAAGAAAAGAAAAATCATGTGCAGCCTAAATAAATCAAATCCACTTCAATCATACTTACACTTCCATATCCAACAAATCTTACTGCTCCGCATTTGAACTCGCTGCAAACAAGTCTCCATGTATCTAAAAGTCCGTGAATAATCTCATAATAAATATTCTGAAACCAATGGACGCCCTTCCCCTTCAGCTTCGAATGTGGCATGGCAGCATAGGTCGAAATTTTAACTCTTGTACCCTGAGAAAATATTTTTTGGTTTATTTTCAGGGTACAAGAGTTAAAATTTTAACCTATGTTGCCATGCAACACTCAAAAGCTGAGGGGGAACGACGTCCACTGGTTTCAGAAAATTTATTACGAGATTATTCATGGACTTTTAGATGCATGGAGACTTGTTTGCAGCGAGTTCAAATGCGAAATTATCAAATTTGTTGAATATGGAAGTGTAAGTATGATTGAGTGGATTTGATTTATTTAGGCTGCATGTCATTTTTCTTTTCTTGATTTATATAAGTTTTTTTTTTTTTGTTATATTCATATCATTTTTCTTTGAAAACTTGTAGAATTGTACAGGCTTCGTGTATATGGGTCCCAACAAGGCAGAGAAGTCAAACAAACATCAGATGTTTCGTGTGGGTAGGATTGGGGATTGGGTCGGTATGGAAAAATTGCGTGTGCGTTGTTTTTTCGATTTGCTTAGCCTATAGAAGTTGATATGACTGGTAATTGTTTTCAACATTTATCTCCCCTCCCTCCCTAATTCTATCTTTGTTAAAACCCAATTTTTTAACCATACACTTTTGATTTTATTAACAAATCTAAGTGAAGTTCGGGTCACCCGAAGGAGGAGACTCGAATAATAACGAAAGCAGACTTTGAGTAACGAAACATATCCTTGAATTCAACTCCATCATTAGTCACAAATGTGGAAGTAACCCTATAAGTATGGTAGTAACCCTAACCTATTACCACTTACAAGCATTTGGCAGACTTTCTTTCCCCTAATTTTGCTTTGTAAGCTGTGGTAAAATGCCACTATGAGTTCTTTTTCTTTTGGTATGGAACAAAATCCCTAGACTTTCGTTTACTAAGAGTTTTTATTTGTTTACTTGTGTATCCATGTGGTTAGCGGATCTGAAGTATTCCGTAAAACAATTGGGTGATCTTTAATTTCAATATTCAAGTTATTTTCTTCCCTAGCAAAGATACTAAGGCTTCACCATAACTATTCCCATCACGCACAAAGTCTTGTATCTTGTATAGTTTAAGTAAGTGTTTTGTTAATTGAAGCGCTTAAGTCCTACGATCAAGAATATTTTTTTTGATAAGTCCTACGATCGAGAAATGGCTGAAGAGTAAGGAGGAATAATAAATCTAACAAATAATGAGGTCAACTGCACTTTTGCTGCCTTAGTATGGGGCTCTTTATTGAATGGAAGTGGGATTTTTAAGCACCATGAGAGGTTGATGCATGAGTTACACTGGATATATGCAATGTCACACTAGATATATGCAATTCAAAGAAAGGAACTAGCTAATGACGAACATGAACAAAAGAATAGGGCCAAACAATTACAACACGCAGCAGTACAAATCAACTTAATTTAAGTACTCACTATTGATGAAAGGGCAAGTCTGAACTTTCAGAGAGGCAAGGGAAGAAGGGATATTTTCTTTGAATGCGGACACTATTCAGGGGTGGACCTATGTTGGGGCCCGGGGGGCCTGGCCCTGACCCCGAGTTTCAAAATTTTTATTTTTATATACTAGATTTAAATATTATCGATAATTATTCATGTATACGTACTTATAATCTCAATAATTTTGGCTTGATTTGATAAAAAAAATGATTATGTTACATTCTCATTTCTCAGTATCTTTCATAAACATTGAAGTAGCCTAAAGAAAAAAACAAAATGATTTGTATACATACTGCCTTAGGTGAAAATCATTTCAAGGTACAAATTTAATATATTGGAAAACAAAAACTTTATAATATAATAGGTATATCTTCCGATAAAAAATATATGTCCATTAAGCTGGACCCCATCGGATCAAAATTTTGGGTTAAGCATGCTTTACGGTTACTCATGTTAGCGAACTGATGAAAGTTATACGCTACAGCTCAACCATTCAACCATTCAATGATCTTTTTCTTTTTCATTTTTTTTTTTATAAGAGAAATCATTACATCATGTATGAATTACTCCCTCCGTTCCAATTTGTTTGTCCAAAAATCACTACTTGACTTTTTACATACCTTGGGAGAGCCACTGCTCGCGACGAGCATCGAGCTTGCATTGCTTCAATTTGGCCGACCTGTTCGCCTGAAAATCACAAAGTCCAATAAAGATATCACATCAGATGATAAGAATTCAAGGAGAGAGAGAGATATATATATATAGAGAGAGAAACAGTATTTTGAAGATTAGAAGGGTTAGGTAGTGACCCTCTTCTTCCTGGGGAAATCCTTGGCCGCGATTGGAATCGAAGCATTGGCGATCGAATCAGAAACCATGGCTGTCGATATGGCTTTTCGAGCAACTGAGATTTTTCGAAAACCCTAATCTCCAATACAAAATATCTCGCCAAGAAGTTTACAGAGAGAGAGAGAGAGAGAGAGAGAGAGAGAATAGGATAACGGAAACTACCCGGTTTCGCTCACCCGAGTATTTCCAGCCGTTCGAAACAGGCGTTTTTTTGGCCGGACTGTATATATAGTCCTCGACGTACATTTATGCCCCTTGATTCACCTTAATTTACTGTGTGTTTCATCTTGTGCCGCTTCTTTAAGAGTATCGCCAACCCATACTCCATTTCTTTATTTTAGAGAAAAAGTATTCTATAAACCCATCCTCTAAAACTTTCTTCCATTTGGAAAGATGAACTTTGATCCTCTAAATATAGAGGATGAAGAAAAAAATAGAGGATCTTCTCCAAATATGTGTTGTTGTTGAGAAATAGAGTATTGGGTTGGAATTGAGATAAATAGTATAATCCTCTAAATTTACTTTTCAAATAAAATAGATTAATTTGATCCTCTCAAATAAAGATTTAGAAGGTGTTGGATTGGAGATGGTTTTAGACCAAAAAATGAGGTCAATTACGGAAGACGAGGGCAATGATTAGACAACGACGTCGTATTTGTGCCTCTGGAGTACGGTGTTGTTTTTTGGACAATGACTTAAACCGGGAGTTTATAAATGCAATTGCGAATTTACTGCACGTAACATTTTACTAACTTAAACCACAAATCTTATAAAAATTGTTATCATACAACCCCAAAATAGGCATGAACTTCCAAAATTATCCCTCCCCAATCCATCGGCCAATTTTTTTTGAAAACCCTCCATTCCCCTCTCGGCCTCTCTCTGTTTTCTGAAAAACCCACAACCCTCGCTCCAATTCTGAAACCCACCCAAAACACCACCACTTCCCTTCCCCCTTGTCCCTGTTCTTCTCCCTCACTACCTCTGTTGTCTCCATTGTCGAACCACCACCGCCACACATCAGCAAGCACCACCACGGTGGCATCACTTCCGTCGTCCAACCCAACTCCTTGAAAAGGTAATTTTTGAATCCCTAACTGATACAATCAGATATTAGAACTTGATTTTAGGTTTTCTGTTCAATTATTAGAGTCCGAAAATCTGGTGCCATATTCAGACATATAAACTTGAAATTTTCAATTTATTTCAGATGTTTGAAATTGATTTCTGTGACAGATTTCGAACTTAAGAATCTGATTTTTTACATTTATTTGAGATGTTTGAATCTGAAACAGATTGAAAATTATAGTGGTTCCTCTATGTTCGTTTTATATGTTTCTAATCAACTGTAAATAACTTTGAACACCATGTGTTCGCTGAAATTCCTGAGAGAAAAACCAATGTAGAAAAGAGGACTAGTTGATCCGATTAGTTTCTATCAAAGAGTTTCGCTAAAGGACGGAGTGCATTTATCAAAGAAGGGATTGGAAATCACTACCTTTGTTTGTTTTTCTTAATAACTCTATTGAATAGGCGTTGGTTCTATAGCAATTGTAATTCAGCAGCTCATTGTTCCGAACTTTAGGAGTTAGTTTCTCATTAATGGATAATCTAGCTGCGATTAAATATGTAGTAATGATGATCGGTACTTTAGTTGTCTAATCATCCGTAGTTATATGTGAAAACCTTTAGGCGGGAAAAAACCCAATTCTCATGTTAATCTTTAGTCCACTGCTCTCCAGTTCAAACATTCAATCTCTAAAAGTTGTACATGGAGCAAATCTGGAATATAAAGGTTCTCTCACACTAAGACACATTGTGGAAGTTTACATTTCTTCCGTTGGGTCGGTTGACTTATTTGTGTTTGGTCCTGGAAGTACTTATTTGACAACTTTGTTGCTATTTGAGCAATACCTAAATCTTATGGAATGTTGTTAACTTAGGCAATTATTGTCTTTTCTTTTTTCAAATTTTTGTTAGCATGTTGAAGAGCCTAGTTACTATGGTGCTTGGGAGAGTGATAGAATGAATAACTATTTTGGTAATTGTTGCTTGTGAGTCATGCATGGAAATTATGATGGAGAGCATAAAAATAAACATATTGCAACCTAGTCATCCACATCATTCAGTTCCTAAGATGGATTAGATGGAAAGAATTACAGCTACGAAGTGGATAGATAAAACACTATGGAAACAAGTTACGTGACTGTCCAACTTTTCATGGGTTTCAGCCTAAGCCTAGAACACATCCTGGGTTGGGAAAACACAAAGAAGGCAAACGAATCCACCAACGTCATGCAATCTACAAATGCATTGTGCGTAAGATAGATTCACAGACGATGTCCACATTCGGAAATTCAAAGAATAATGAAAGTAAACAATAGAGCAGTAAGATACGAAGTCTAATGGTATGAAGGCAATAATATTGCTTGTGAATTTCATATTATTTATTTTTTCCTTTTCATGGTATAACACTTATATGCGCAAATTATTTTTTTTGGGCAATAAATAAAAATCTTTTCCACTTGAGTACTGATTTTTCTATGTTTCTTTCTTATAATATTTTTCCAAGAATGGGTCTTATTTGCTTATACTATTTGAGATGTTCTATCATTTTAGATGTTTAAAATCGATTTTTTTGACAAAAAATGTAGAGGAATCCATGTGCTAAAGGTTTATTGCTCTGAATTGGTGAATACAGGGAAATGAAGAGGACTCGTCCTACTATTTCAGCAAGAAAGAGGAAGGCTGACCAAACTTTAACTTCAGAAGTTGGAGAAGTTGGAGGGAGAGGACGACGACAGAGGCAGAAGAAGGTTGTCAGAGAGGTCGGGGAGGAGGGGAACAGGCCTGAGGCAGAGCAACAAGTGGAGGAGAATGCTATAGAGGCGGAGGAGGAGGCTAGGAACAATGCACAGACGGAGGAGGTCCAGGAGGAGGCCAGGCCGGATGCACAGGCAGAAGAGGATGAGGCAAGGCCTGATGGACAGGCGGAGGAGGAGGCTAGGCCTGATGCACATGAGGACGATGCACACATTGAGGCTTCGGTTGTACGCAGAGGGCGAGGGAGAGGGCGACAACAGAGGCAGAGGCATGATGAGGTTCCGGTTGGTCCAGAAGATCCGAGCTTGTTAAAGGATTTCATGAATCATGTTGCAGCTGATATTTGGAATGGTAGGGAGCGACAGTTGTTGAAAATATATAACCACTCGCGTTATTTGAAAATTTGGGAGCTACCGACAACCAATCGTAGGTTCATGGATAGGGTTAAAGCTTCAGGGTTGTTTCCACTCGCTCAAATTACTTACAGGTATTGCAACAAGGTGTTAGTGTCTGCGTTTGTGGAGAGGTGGCACCCAGAGACAAACAGCTTCCACTTTGGGTTTGGGGAGATGACCATTACACTTGAAGACGTGCTCTATCTTGTTGGGCTCCCAGTCGAGGGGTTAGCTGTGCATGCAGAGGTTCATAGTAAGGAGGATTGTGTTGCTATTGTGCATAGATGTCTTGGTGTGACAATGGCTGAAGCGAGTGACGCTGTTTCTTGTGGTGGTGTTAAATTGCACTGGTTGAAAAATACTTTCATGAATGTGGGAGATGATGCCACAGATGAGAGGGTGGATTATTGTGCACGGGCTTTCTTGTTGTACCTTCTCGGGACCACACTATTTGTGGACAAGACTGGAATTAGGGTGAATGTTTCCTACCTCGCTCTTTTGTCTGACTTGGGACAGGTTAGGAGGTATGCTTGGGGTGTAGGAGCATTGGGGTTCCTGTATAGGCAGCTTAGACAAGCAAGTAGAAGTCACGTTATGCAGATGGGTGGCTACATGACCTTGTTGGAGGTAGTTAGTTATTTTCAAAAATATTGCTACACGAACAACGATTTAGATATGTCTCGCACATTAATTGCACGTATTTATTCATCAAATACATGAAAAAATTACATATCTCTCGCACATTATACACGGACAATTTACTTGAAACATTGAAATGGAGACAGAGAGTTATAGGGAACATAGAGAGACATGTTCAAACTTAAAAAGATTTGCTAGAGAGAGAGGATACGGATACATACACGTTGATGGACTTTGTACTTTTTATAATTAGGACATGAATTTTATAGATTTGGGACATTAATTTGGACACGGATACGGACACGGATACGGACACGTTAAATTTGCAATGTACACATGGATTCTGGATTACTAAATATATGAATTATGTGTACTAAAATGCATGCATGGATTCAAGAGCATTTTCCAATGTTCCAACACGCCATGAATGCAAACTACACGGAGGACCTACCACGGGCAGCATGCTGGCAAAGTCGTAAGGAGGCTAAGTCGGCCACAACAGTCCGCTACCGTGGGATGTTGGACGATGTCCAAGCTAGTCAGGTAACTAGAACACATACTTGTAAATTTTATTGAAGTAATCTTTTGACTTATGGAAAATTTGTTGGGCTGGTGGTTTTTGACCCGTACAGAAAACGTAGGCAAGTTGTGGCAGATATAGCTTTATACACCGGTTGCATCTGTTGCATGATCGTCGTTGAGCCCTACCTACCGGACAGAGTTTTGAGGCAGTTCGGCCTTGTGCAGTTAGTCCCTGGGCCTCCGTTAGCCCCGTTGCGGGGTACTAGAGGATCTACGTCTGCTACCTACAGTGTGGTGTACCAGTATACAGATGGTCTTTGGCAAAATTGGCATGACCATATGCTGCATGAGGACAAGCGAGTTCCGGTTACACCTGGAATCCATTGGGAGTCACACTAGGACTACCTTCCATGGTTTAGGAGGGTCTCACACTTGAAGGTGGCACGTGGTCGCGGAGACGGGCATAATACTGAGAGTGCAGAGGAGAGGATTGCAGCGGCTTTGGTCCTTTTAGACAATTGCTTGAGTGAAATACATATTTCCTCATTTGACATGAAAAATACCTTTCGTGAAGTGCAGAGGATTTTGAGGGGCCAAGACACTGCGCACACTAGTACACCAGGCCCTAGCTCAGGTATTATTTTCACTAGGCACTCTCAGCGTAACCAATTCACTTGACACATGGACTGTGGTGGAAAAACTTCTATTTTATTATGGATGAGTAGTACCATATTTTGTACATGAGGGGCATATTTTGGACTAGTTGGCCATGGTAGTTCTCGATGGATGTTATTTATTTTGTGTATTATCTTATGATGTGGTATGGCAATTGGCGAATAGTATGTTCAATTTCTGGGTGCCATGTTTTTTGAAAATATGAAAATCATAGGTTGATAACAAATATGTTGCTGATTCATGTATTTGACAAACACTTGCAGGTACAAGTTAGCATAACATTAAATAAATAGACAGCTGCGAAAGTTTTTTCCCAACATTCGGATGTTAGAAATTGAAACGTCATGTAAATCTCAAACACTAGAGTATGAAAATGTACCAACATTTCATATCTAGAAATTGAACCCAACCCAAGTCTTTACCAATACACTTTCAATTTGTCGAACTCGAAACATGACATCAACTTCATATATTAGAATGTGATAATCCTTGAAATTTCAAACTTTAGAGTATGAAGTTGTGACAAAGTTTCAGATTCTACAAATCGAACCCCACCCAGTCTTTACCGACACACTTTCAATTTGTAGAACTCGAAACATGACATCAACTTCATATATTAGAATGTGATAATCCTTGAAATTTCAAACTCTAGAGTATGAAGTTGTGACAAAGTTTCAGATTCTACAAATCGAACCCCACCCAGTCTTTATCGACACAATTTCAATTTCTATAACTCGAAATATTACATAAATTTCATACATTATAATATGAAAATATGAGTAAATTTCGTACTGTAGAGTATGAATTAATACCAACATTTCAGATTCCAGAAATTGAACTACATAATCTGAAATATATAAATTTTACCAATCTAGTCTATTTTGAATATCTCCAACTTTCCTTTACTATATACGAATATGAAATTTTGCACTAATTTCAATCTCATGAGATTGAAATATTTTCCAAATTTCATGTACTAGAGTATGATTGTAAGTGATTTTTTCAAACTCTACAATCTGAAAGTTCTTTGTCCGACTGCCAACAATCATTCATAAGTATCAGACTACCAGCATTCATTCATAAGTATCAAACTGCCAACATTCATCCATAAGTACCAAAATACGTACAACTACAATTTGTCAAATATTAAGATCCAAAGTCTAATCACCATTCTAAAACAAAATAGCAGCACAAAGTCCAAGATACATTTGACAAATAAAAATGCCTAACCACATCGATGACCTCCTTTGTTGCAACGTCATTGCCAATGATCTCCTTGAACTTTTGAATGGCCTTGACATATGGTACATCCCAATTTTTTGCTATAGAGTCGCAATAGATTGTCCAATTGCAAGCTATTGGCGGCATGGGGGAACCCTTTTTAAGGAACACCTGCCATAGTAGGTTTTAAAAAAAATTAATTTTAATTAGACTTTAAGAGGTTCATGATGTACAAATGAGAGGGTATGTATAACAATTACATTAACTTGGACTTCAAGAGCAACATTCGTTATATAGAAATGTGCAAATAATAAACTAATAACTTGAGTACCTATACAAAATGTCCCCCATCAACGAATCCAATAGCAATAACCTTTTGCTTCATGGAGGGTAAGGGTTTAGATCGAAGGGGAAGGAACGTAAGGCATTGTAGTTTTGATAAGTGGATGAGGACACAGTTATAAGTAGAGGCTATGAGGTGACCCATGTCCGGCATTGTCATCCACTTAGCCTGTGGTGCAGGACTTTCATGCCAATTTAAAATGCAATGTAATTCCCAAGCCCTCCCGCTCCTAAATGCCATTCTTTCGTACAGGTCAAAATTTGCATCCAACTCTCTTAGCAAATAAATTCTTACCTGTTTCCACTCATGCTCATTGCAATCTTCATTGATGAAGGCCGATATTGCCTGGAATCCACAATTCCCATCAGATTCAACATCCTTAACCGATTCGATGTAAGGTCTTATTGGTTTCGGAAATTGATCAATGAAGTGGCATGTTGAAACTTGTGCTGTAACTTTTTCTTTGGCTTTCGGATTGCGCCGTGGTTTCTCTTTGACTGCCTTGGGGGTTTCAAGGGAGGGTTGAAGGGAGGCCAAAACGTGCTCAAACTCCGAAGGATTCCTACGTGTCAAATTTTTTACTTTAGTTGCATTTTTCATTTTGGCTGCATTTTTTTCTTTTGTTGACATGCGACCGCGTGGCTTTGCCTTCTCTTGGGGTTCAACAAGGGTAGTGCAATCCGGATTGATAGCCTCATCGAACTTTTTGAACATATGGCGCTGGACATCAGGCTTTTCACTAACAAATCTATCGTAGAAAATTTGAAACTTAGCCTTCATTGTCTCCCCCAACGAAGCATCATTCTGGGCTGGAACCAAAGACAGCCTCTTCCAATGGTCGTGTATTAACTCAAGCGGTAGGGGGATATTTTTCGTCTTGTAAGGAGCAATCTCATGAGCGCAAGGTAAACCATGGGTGTACCTTAAAGCACACTCGCACACATGGTTCGATTCCACAATCCATTCCACTTGACGGGACGTGGCCAGAACATGTGTCATGCCATTCTTCGAAACAACTCTCCTCAATATCTCAAATAGAGGACTCCTAAATTCATGTGGGATAGCAGTAAGACTCTTCTCCAAAGAAGTTTTGACTTCAATTTCTTGTAACAAAATAAGTCGATGCATTTTCTCTCATATATTGTCAAAGTTACATTGGGAGTGCTCTAGCTGATGTTGTAGCGCAGCATGTGCACTCTCCGCCCTACGAAAAAATAAATATATCTAGACGTTAGCTATATCAAATAACATATATGGATTTTACTTGAAATGCAAAAAGAAAGTGCTTAAATTGCAAATAAAACATTTACCTATTACTTGTTAGGTTACCAAAATGCATGACTTTATCCGTCCAAGCTCCAACAAACCTCTCCTTATAAGGTATTAACCAATTTTTCTCCACATAATCAAGTGCTGCAGGAAACATTTGAAAATCACGCTTCAAAGCACGAAGGCGCTCCTCATACTGTGTAACACTCGCTGAAAGGACAACTAGGCCCCAGCTACAACTAAACTCCTCCCACGTCTTGTCATCAAATATCTTCCTACACTTAGCTAAGACATTCTTTGAGATATGAAACCTACATAGGAGATTGGTAGCATGAGGGAAAACACTTCTGATGGCATTCATAAGCGCCAACTCCCTATCTGTAACGATAACAACCGGAAGCGCATCAGCATCCATCATTCCCTTTAACTTCTCCAACACCCAAGTGTAGTTTTCCTCCTTTTCACACTCAATGAAGGCAAAGGCTACGTTAAAAGTCAACTCCGTAGATGTTACGCCAACAATTTGCAGCAATGGAAACCTGTACCTATTTGTCTTGTACGTGTAATCCATCATTAACACTCGAGGGAAAGCACGTAACATCTCGCCAGCGCAAGGGGGAGCCCAAAACAAGTCTGTGACATTCCCATCCTTGTTCGAACGATCCCAATTCACATAGCTAAAATGTTGTAGCCGAGCCATTAGATGTTGCATTTGAGTTCTCCCGGCTTTCTCTATCACTCGGTACTTATGTCGTGCATTGTACACATGTCTGATTGTCGTGACGTTCGAAGGATCATTGCCCTTTAACTGACTTAGAATTTGTTTGGGTTTAACCATAGCGACTGACAAATCCACCAACGTGGCAGTTTGCTCCACCGACAACCTTCCAGGATACGAATGCCCCTCCAAGTACACCGCTAGGGGATGATTGTGAGTGCCATTATGGACAAAGACAGTCCAACCATCATTGCCCTTTACACCTTTCAATAGAAATGGGCATTCAATTTTCTTTGTACCTGTGGAACGCGTCGCCCTTTTCTTCACAGCCACCTCCTCCCCCAAATACTTCTTCACAAACTTCCTATACTTCCCGCTCCTTTCGCATGAAAACCTCATCCTCGGTTTGCGATTCTTAATAAACTTCTCTGAGGCCTTAATGATAATGACAAAGCCATATCGTTTACCCGTAGATCTTGTCCACTCTACCAATTCTTTCTCGGACAAAAATACCTATACAAAAGTAAAAAAATAATAATCATAACTTGCACCATAAGGTTGAACATGAAAAAAACTCCATGATTTGAAACACTCACCTTGTTCGTTGTGAAATGCTCCGTATAATCATATATTGTAGGAGTGGGAGTAGGATTAGTTGTGGGTCTTACATGACTACCAAATGTTGAAGTGTCACCCTAGAACACCAAAAGAAAAATCAATTAAACACACTCTGCACAATATTCGAACTCTAAAGTTTAAAAGTTTGGCAACATTTCAAGTTTTAGAATATGATATTATCAGCAAGTCTCGAACTCTAGTGTTTGAAATTTTGTGATAAGTTCAAGATTTAGAATATGATATAAGTTTCAAACTTTAGAGCTTACAAATTTAGCATAATTTTAAATTTTAGAATCTGAACACATCGGGACAAAACCAGCTTAAAAATGGGAGAGTGATTATTGTCTATAAATTCAAACTCTAGAGTTTGAAATTTTGGCAACATTTCGAGTTTTAGAATATGATATATCTGCAATTTTCAAACTCTAGAGTTTGAAATGTTGGCCTAATTTCAAGTTTTATAATCTGACAATGTTGTGCTAGAACCAGATTTAAAATGGAGGAGTGATAATTGTCGACAAATTTCGAACTCTAGAGTTTGAAATTTTGGCATAATTTCGAGTTTTAGAATATGATATTGTTTCCAATTTTCAAACTCTAGAGTTTGAAATTGTGGCGTAATTTCAATTTTTAGAATATGATAATGTCGGGACAGAACCAGGCTTAGGAGTGATGAGTTACCTCGTGCTGTGATTTTGGCTCTGAAACTACAACATCCATGGCTCCCTCTTCCTTGTCAACTTCCATTTTCATTGCACAATCTTCTAATCCCCAATCAAAATGCACATTGCTCTCATATGTTGGGTTCAAGACTTCTTCTTTACCAATGGAGGGAGAGGAAGCAATGGAGATTTCCATTGAAAGTTAGAAGGTGTGAAGCGAGAGTTTGAAGGCAGATGTCGACTAGGTTTATGATGGGAGCTCAACAATGGTGGGAGCTCAAAAATGGTGGTTTGGAATGGAACTAGAGAACCAGATGGTTTCCCCTGAAAAGAGATGGAAAAAAATGGAGGGAAACGTGGGTGGGTTATGGACTTACGGGGTGCATGTTTTTTTGACGTGGTTGTATGTAATAAAAGTAGGGGTATTTTTGTCCATTTTTATAAGGGCATTTTTGTCCGAATATTATTTACTTAAAAACAAGTTACATGCAGTAAATTCGCAGTTGTATTTATAAACTCCCATTAGGAATTCTTTCCCAAGCTCCCTCTTACAAAATGACCACCTAGCCATGGTATTTTAACTTAATACTAATAATAACCTCCATTACACAGGGTTATAGTGCACCAAAACTGTGTCATTTTGGGGTGCAAGGGTAGTAAAAAAAGGCTGCAAGACCCTGTTTGGTGGAAAGCCAAGGAAAAAATTTAAATACTCTAATTTTTAATTCGTTTGAACCAGTGCGACAATCTTATTTTTCTAATCATTTTATTCTAAAGGGTCATAATTAATTTTTGTTTCTAAGGCTCTCGTTAGTTAGCCCTAAGAAAGTCGTAGAACCAAATATCTCTTAGGGCTAACTAACAAGAGCCCTAGAATCAAAAATTTAATTATGACCCTTTAAATAAAATGATCAAAGAAATAAGATTTTCGCACCGGTTTAATCGGATTGAAATTTAAAGCACTTAACTTTTTAACCATATTTTTTAGGAGTAATATATAAACTGTCTAAACATGGTTGAAAAATTAACTGCTCTAATTTTCAATCCGTTTGAACCAATGCGAAGATCTTTTTTTTTATCATTTTATCCTAAATGATCATAATTAGTTTTTGACTTTAGGGCTCTCGATAGTTAACCCTAAGAAATATTTGATTCTACGACTTTCTTAGGACTAACTAACGAAAGCTCTAAAGTCAAAAATTAACTATGACCCTTTACAATAAAATGATCAGAAAAATAAGATCTTCGCATTGATTCAACCAGATTGAAAATTAGAGTACTTAATTTTTTTGCTCAACTTTCCACCAAATTTGGAAATTGATTGGATGAAAAAAAAAATTTCAAATTGTCCAAAAATTGCAAATTCGTGAGTGGGTCTTCCATGCGAGAAATTTTTGAGGTGTCGGGTGGGTACCACGTCACCCGCCTGACGTGGTGCTAAGCACCCACATCTGGGCCGTCCAAAAATGTGTTTGATGGTCCAGATTAAAAC